>JAOTRH010050357.1:0-19399 GCA_034768845.1 Heliamphora exappendiculata
AAGTGATGGACGTAGAATTTTAATTTATGAGATAAATTATTTTTATAAATTTTTAAAAAATTATATATTAAATTTTTAAAAAATTTTAAAGAGAAAAACCTATATAATTATGAAACATTTTAAATTAATATTATTATAATAGTGAATTTTTTCAAAATTTTAAAAAAATGACCTTCCTATCCGTCCCCCTTGAGTCCATCTATACTTATAGTATAAAGTAAATCTATATAATAAAATAATGGTGTTTTTTAAAAAATGTTTTCACTCTTGCACATATACTTTTTAAATATTCTATTAAGTTATATTTTTAAAAATTTATTAATTAAATAGACAAAATGCCTCTCTCTCTCTCTGATGTAGAGATAAAGGAATGCGACGACGGAAACAACAACAACGAATGGAGACGATGACGGCGATGCAGTGGCGGAGGAGATGGCGGGGTAAAATATGTCTCTCTCTCTCTCTCTAAATTAAAATTCTGGTGGTGGCAAGGTGGTGGTGGTGTTGTCGACAACGACGGTGGTGGCGGCGACAAAAGGGAGTGGTGTTGGCAGTGGTGGGTAGTGCATGATATTTAAGGTAATTTTTGTATAAAAAATATAAAATAGAATCTAATGAAATATAATTCTTAAGAGAAACTTATTAAAATATAAGTTACTCAAATGTAACCTAACTCAAAATCATCCATTTTTAGTTGATGGTTGAGATAATTCAACATTACATCCAACAACAAAAAATATAACTTCAACAAAATATCATCCCTCTACTCATTTAATACATTTGAATTGAAAAAATATAATTTCTCTCTCATCATTTTATATCTTCCATCTCCTCATTTTTCTGTCCTCATAAAAATATAATCACTCCTCACAAAAAATATAGTGTCAAAATAAAAATACTCTACCAAACAACCCCATTACACTGTATAACTAAGGTATGATTCATGTTTAAAGTCCCTTTCCATCAAATTGATTTTTTTTAAAAAGACAAATTTTTATTTAAGCATTTTTAATCAATTATTAAAAATAAATAATTCAACCAATGCAAATTTACATAAAATAAATTACATAATGAATGTTATGTACACTTTTTTTATAATAAAATTTATGTAAATTAATTAATTTTTTATAATAAAATTTATGTAAATTAATTTTTTAATAAAACGTTTTGTAGTTATGATTCATTCCACTAAAAGACAATTTTGAATCAATTTTTTTCTATTCAATTATTAAAAGTCTCTTGCACTCTTTTGTACATAAAATATAATTAATAAGAAAAATAAAATATTAAAAAATAAATTAAATAAATTATTGAACTTTTAAAACAATTATTATTATAATTAAAATGTTTAAGATTTAAGAAATAAAATAAATAAATTTCTATTAAATGTAACCAAAATAACATTTTCTTCAATAAAACAGATTAATTTTTTTGAAAGAAATTTTTTTCCTAAAGATTCTGTTTTATTTATTATAAAAAGTCCGTCAAAGTAATAAAAATAATATTTTTTAATAAAATAAATTTATTTTTTAAAAAGAGAAAAATCCCTAAAGATTCTGTTTTATTTTGTTATAAACAAGTTCTAAAAAATTTTAGACTTATATTAATTTCTGTAGATAACGAAATTTTAGACTCATTATATTTTAATTTCACTTTCTTCTTATATTTTTTAATCCATCAAGAAAATAAATTTTAATTTAACTTTATTTTGTTTCTCTACCTTTCCTGTGGAAAGTCATTCCACCGAAAAAGTTATTCCCAGTGATTGCCATGGAGACCTTGACCGACCACGCCCTCACGAGTGACAGCTCACCCCATCATATGAGCTAAATTTTTAAATATTATATAAAAAATAGCACATAATATTTTTAATAAATAAATTATTATAATTTATATAATGTAAACTATTTTAAATCTCTTAACTATCTAATAAAAATAACTCATCATGCTTTTATTATAAAATTTATTATTATTATATTAAATAAAAATACCTTATAAATTTACCATATAATACTCATAAACCACGGAATAATTACTCATCATATGATGCCCTCCACCCCTCACACACTTAATTGTTTGACCTCAAAAGAGGATTGATTATATTGATATGCGTAGATTCCAAATCTTAGGCCCAGTTTGTTTACAGGTTAAAGAGTGGGATTAAAAGAATAATTTCATATAATCTATTTTTATTTTTGCTAAACTGAGAGCCAGATAAATTATTCTTCTAACTTTTCTAACTAATAAACCCTGGCTCCCAAAACCATATATTATTACTATCCTATTTTCTAAGTGGGTTTAGGACTTTCGGGAGTCGAGACAATTCCTATGGCACCTTCGCTTCTACGATTTTATTTTAATATAAAAAAATTCTTCGTCGCGCCAATTTTATAATATTATTTTATTAAAATTATGTTAAATTAGATAACGTATTATTTATTTTTAAATTATTCTGTATATTCTTAACCAAATGCTATTCAGTACACAGAAAGCTACATTAATAATAGTTCAAATTTATGATACTTTAAATACAAATAATTTAAAACACCAATTATTCTATTGAAATTATACATCAACCAAATAATTAGCCCATAAACTTTTAGTGGTGCTAGGGACACTCCATTTTGTACTCTTTTTTATATTTTATACTCACATAAGTTGTATGTTTCATAATAATACTGTTCGTAACAAGTGAATATAATGTATAAAAAAGAGTACAAAATAGAATATTTTTAATTTTATTAATAAACTTTAGCCTTGTGGGCGATTGTACTCCATTAGCAAATTTAGCAATTGTCTTTGATATTTGGGCACAATATATTGGATGGGTGATTGTTAGCTTTCATCGTTTAACACAAAAAAGCACTACACATGAGGGAAAAGAATACTTTTAGGTTTACCTTTAGGACTGTTACTTCCTATATACTTGTACTATTGTACAGAAAATATTTTATTTAGTATAGCCTTCTTAATTAGATTCGATTTAAAGTTAAACTTTTAGCTATTTTGCGTTAAGCTTGTGTTTGAATTAATTTTTTTTTGTAATTATTTTTTCGTCTTTAATGAACTTTTTTCAGTATTAACTCAAATTAGTGTACTTTTTAAATTTCTCTCATCATGAGATAACGAAAGAATAAATTTTTTTGAACAAAACTAAAAAAAAGTTCATGTAAGTCCAAAAAAAGCCAATTTAGACGGCTTGTTTTTTTTGTTTTTAGTTTTTTCGTTTTTAGTAAAAAAAATTCAGAATTAGTCTTAACGGACATACTTTTTAAAATTCTCTCATCACATGCAAGAAATCAGAAAAATAAAAAATTTAAACCAAAATATAAAAAAAAGTTCATAAAAAACAAAAAAAAGCTCTGAAAAAAAGCTACAAGGCTTTTTAATCCAAACATAAGCTAAGTCATTAAAAATTCAGCTGTCAAATTGAATTTTTTTTTTTTGCATGGTGGCTTAAAATTTTTTTTTAACGAAATAGTTTTTTTTACCATTTATAAGTTAAAAAAATAAAAAACCTAATTTTAAATCAAGTTACCAAACAAAACCTAAGTATGCATGCTTTGTAATGGAGAGATTTTTATGCATTTGATAATTTTGTATTGTCTCTTGCTTCATACTTGACAAATGTTTTCTCTTTCTTTTCTTTTTTTTCAATTTTTGGTGATTACTACCTCTAAAACCCTACTCGATAAATTTTAATTTTTTAGCTTATTTCTTACAATAAGTTAAAATAAGATTGCATGTAACATTGGGTCTAGCGAGTAATGTATATATATATACAAAGGGTAGCGGTGGTTGGCGGTGGTTAATAGTCTAAACGAGATAAAAAAAAATTTCAATATTAATATAGTACTTTTTGGTGTGAAAATTATCATTTTTATAAATTTCAATATATTTTGCACAAATATCTATATATTACATACCTCTTCTTAAAAAAATAAATAGTCTATTTAGGAGCACTTCTTAAGCATGTAGGATTTGATTATTTTTTAGAAATTTGACCTATAATTCAATCAAATTTTAAAGGTACAATAATTTAAAATAATTTTTTTATGAGGTTTACCCGGGTCTTCGTATACGTTACTTTTGTTAGAATTTTTAACCCTTATGTGGAATTGTATCTCCTCACGGTGAAAATTGCTACAATTTTAGAGACGTAATCCTAATTTTGAACAAATTACGTAAATTATATCTTTTATGAGTAATTGCATTATTCTCGTTGTTGTTCTTCTATTTCCCGGCTACAACACTCATTCATAAATAGAAAAGTGCAATCTACCCTCCCGGGCTACGCTAGTGAAAAACTTAAATTTGAACGTTTTAACGCATACTCTACAAAAAAAATTATGTTTTCTCTTTTAAATTCTTAATCATTGATGTGTCCAACAAGAATAGAACTTTAGTGTTTAAAATGGGATGAAACTTTCGACCCTATTTTCACTTTATTTTTTATACATACTATAGTGTAAAATTTTATTAGATTTCACATCACTAAAAAAGATAAATTTGAGTTTTTTTAAGTACTCTACGCTGTCATTTCCATATCTTAAATAAAATTTAGTTGGAATCGTTTATTAGGTTGAACTAATCGAGTATGTAATTTCTGTAAAAACTCAAGTCAATTAGCGGTCATTATCCATCTGATTAGAGTATATTTGTTTCTGAAAAAATTAATTAATTTATAATATTTTGTGAATAAACAGTCAAATAAACGTATTCGCATCATATAGCTAGCAATGTTTGATTGATCCAATTTTTTACAAAGATTACCAACTCGTTGATTTTAACATAGTAAACAATTCCGATTAAAACCTACCCTACTATGATCCACTCACAGCAGGAACCCTAATCTGATCCCCATGGAGAGTAATTTTTCCATACCAAAAGAAAGAGGGACATTGCTTCGTTTTAATTTAAACCTGGGTGGTCCAAATTACCATCGGGTATTTCGTTCCTGCTTGAATAATTTTTTCCCGATGTGGGTCTTGGCTGAATTTTTTTGAATATTTGCAGATAGTCTCTCTAAGACCAAAATGTACCGATTTCAAAAAGAAAAATTATAATCTTTTAGGAAGCGTTTGGCATTATTGAAAACTGGATATTTAAAAGTTGTATTTTGGCTCCTATGGGTAACTCACATAAAAGTTAATTTTTTATTTTTTTTGTATTTTTAACCAAAAAATACAATTTGGTTTGAAGTATATTGTTTAGTAAATTAGTTTTTAAGTTAGTTTTTTTTTTTTGTAAAAAAGATTGGTTATTTTGGTAAAAAGTTTACTTTTTTGCATTTTTGTTTTAGTTGGACAATTTTGCCCTTATATATAGTTTAGAATAAAAATTATATATAGTTGCCAATTGTATTAAATAAATTATAAATATAGTATATTATTATCTTTTAAAAGTGTTCACAATTTGAATAGAAGTCTGAAAAATATGGTGATAAAACTAAGAATGTCTCTATATATGTGAAGAAAAAGTCAAAAATTTGTCTTTTGACATATACGAGTTACAACCACCGTTAAGAAACCACGTACTAGAATTTTGGGCATTTAGAATTATGTGAACTCCACAACTTTTTTAGGTTTAACTTTTTAACCCATACTGCTCGTGTTTTAAAAAATGATTCGTTAAAGGTGTTGGGTTTATGGCCAGAAGGTACTTTATGCAAGTTGATCGTTCAAATGCCCAAATGGATCACTCAAGCGCTTGACTGTTCGTGAGCTAATTTCTACAATTTTTTAATTTGCTCATATAATTTTTAAGTTTTTATTTTATGTTGATAAGAAAATAGTAACTTTAATTTTCTGTAGTGAAGTCTAATATGTCCTACTTTCCTACAATGGTGACAAGTAAGGAAATTTTTTTTAAAATTATTTAATTTTGGTGGAGATTTTTGAAAAAAGTTTTTAGAATTTTGACCCTTGAATTGATCAAAATTTTTGTAAGAATTTTGACCCGAACATTTTGAGATATTTACAGCAATTACAAAATTAATTTTACCTATTTCTTTTTCAACATGTCCAAATTCGGTTCGATATGACGCCACTTTTTGCATACTTCGAATTTTTTTCCAAGAATAGGGACCGTGCATTAACCTCTTAGGCGTGGTTTAGAGGTATCGAGATCTTTTTTCCAATTTTTTGATTTTTGCCTCAAGAGAGGATCTTAACTCAATCGAATTATGTAATTTTCTTTCCAAGTCTAGAATTTTTGACTTGAGAGAATTGCATTACTCGATAAGTTCGTTCCTCTATTTTGTCAAAATTAATTAATTTTTCAAAAAAAATTGATTTAAAAATTTTCGATTGAGATATTTGAAATTGTGACTCGGTCAATTCTGATTTATGGCTTTCAATGTCTTTTTCAAAAATTTGAATCTTTAGCAACAACTTAGTGATAATTTTTGTTATTTTGTAACTTTCTTTATGAAATTTGTTGGAAGTCCACTGAATACTTTTTTCACTTTCATCATCTGAATTTAAATCTGAATTCTCTAACTCTTTATTAGAGTCACTTTGATATTCAACTGATTTTTGGGTAGAGCAATCGGGTATAGATAAATCACCTGAGGCATTAAATCCACAAACCTATACTCCTTATCTTGCTTGAATTCCATTTCATTATTAGTCGATTTATCGTCATCCCATGTAATAGTAAAAAAATTTCTTTCAATTTATTTTTATTTGGATAATTCTGAGCAATATGACTATACCTTTAAAATTCAAAACACTATATAATCTGACTTTGAGTTTTTGACTTTTTCTTCTCATAGTTAGAGATATTCTTACTTTTATCACCATATTTTTTAGACTTGTCCTTGAAACTATGTTTTTTATTGAAAATAATTCAATTTTTTCACAATAAAAATCATAACTTCAGGGTCAAAATTCATCTGATCATTAGTAGATTCTATGTTAACCTTTGTAGATTTTAGAGTAACACCTTTTGATTTTTTTAGTTGACGTAAAATCAACTCATAAGTCTAAAAGTTTTCAACTAACTGTTCTACTTTAAGAAGATTGATATCCTTACTTTTTCAATTACAAGTTACCTTTACTTGGAATCGTTCAGACAGTGATCGTTAGATTTTTCAAACAATGTGAGATTCTAGGTTTTTTTCTCCAAGAATAAAATTGGAATTAACCATATCACATAGTTTGGCATAAAATTCATCAAATGTCTTACTTTTTTGCATTCTTAAGGTTTCAAAATTTGTAAAAGTCTTTGAAGTTTTGAGATTTTAACAGTTAAATTACCTTCGTAAGTGACTTCAAGAATATCATATACTTCTTTAGCTATGTCACAAGTATAAATTTGTCTGAATTCTTTCGGCGTGACACCGCTAAAGATGGTATTGATATCCCTATTAGTCCAACCTATTTCATTTAAATCTTTTTTATCCATTGTTTAGTTAGTTTTAAAATTATATCGTTACTAGATTTTACAATGAGTGGGATATAACTGGTTATAACAGAAATTTAAACTCTTTTATCGATGGACTTAAGGAACGCCTTCGTCCGAGCTTTTCAATAAGGGTAATTTCCTCCATCCAACAAGGGTAGTCTTACGATTGAGTTTCTTTCGCTAAGAAATTTCATAAATGTGATTGATTAGGACCGTAATTATTTGTAATAAAAACAATCATACTCTGATACCAATTAAAAAATTTATTTTACGTTTTAATCAATTTCTCCTGTGGAATGCAAGAATTAAAGAGTAAAATATGCAAACTCAACACGCAAAATTTTTAATGTGAAAAACTCAACTTAGGTAAAAAATTATGGAACTAATCCAAGGCCAGGTAACCAAGCACTATAAACCGAACAGTTACAAAACATAATTTATTGACTTTGATCGAATCCTCAATCTAGACGTTCTAAACTTGTTTTTCGAATCTACGTCTACTGTTCTCCACTTGATTACTGTTACAACGAATTCTCAAAAGAAAAAATTGACAGAATCCTCCTTTGATAAACTTAGAACTCCTTCTAAGTTGGACACGGACAATTTTTGTAATTTGAATGCGTGAAGGACACTTCATTATTTCTCAAAAGGCTTTGGATTTTATTGTTCTTTTTTTGTAAAATCAAGGGATGGGGGAGCAAAGATTTGAACTCAGATTGGTAAAAAGGTCAAAGGGTCCTTTAACCATTGGAACATACACTTTGCTCTTGAATTTTATTGTTCATAAGTTATTTTTCGAGTAAGTGAGTATACCCGTTTATATAGGCATACAATCTCAATAATTTGAGTTTCGATCGATTTAAAACTATCAGAGATCTGCTCGAGCGAACTTAGGACCGCTCGAATGATTATATGGTATATTGCATTCTGCCTAACCTTCTCTTTGCACGAACTTGCTTGATTGGCTTATAAACTTCACTTCCTTACTTATACTTGAGTCTTATGAGTTGTTAGGATAAATGATTAAGAATTTCAAGAAGTTCTAATGTTTCATAATTTATTATGACTATTTAAATTTAACTTTGTCCAACCACTACACTCCTAATCAACTTAGGAGTTTTACTATTACAATAAGGACTAAATTAGCATATTAATAATAAAAGAATCTAATTCAATCAAAATAATAATTAAATTCTTAACAAAATCTATTCGTCAAAATTTATAAAACAAGATCTATTTAAAATATAAAATTAAGTAAAAATAAAAGTAAAATATTATAGCATTTTTTTCCTTTGTGACTTAATTTTTTTGACTTATTGTCATATTATCTTATTGCCTTTTAGTCACCTATAAAAATCATCAAACAATTTTTTTATTCAACTTTAAATAATTTTAAACAAAAAAATAAAATAACTTAAAAACTAAATTACTAAATAAATTCTAATAGAATGTCACGTGTACCTTCTATTGTTCATTCCTTCGCTAATTTCTTCATTTTTTATATCAAAATTGTTAAGGCCCGGTTAGAAATAATTATTTATTTACTTATTTAATTTTATTTATTTTTATTTTGATTAATTTTTTTATTATTTAATTAAATTATTATACTTTTCAATTCATCCCATCGAGATAAGTCGAAAAAATAAAAATTTTAATCAAAATATAAAAAAATATAAAAAAAACAAAAAATAAACTAAAATAAACCAATAAACTAAATTTTATATTGGTTACTTTTGTCTTTAGAAGAATTTTTCAACTTTTGAATTTTTATAATTTTTTGAATTCTTCTCATTAATACGATTTTAAAAATAAAAAACTTTAGTTAAAAAATAAAAAAATAAAAAACATAACAAAAATAAACAAAATTCTTGAATTCTCATTTCTATTTACAATATATTGCTTTTCTTTATATTATTCTTCTACTCTTTTGCATTTATTTAATTTGTATTAAATATTTTTACTGTAATAAAAGATAAAATGTACTTTTTTATGTTTTCTTTTTTATTATTATGATTGATTAAGTCATCAAATAATTTATATAATTATACAAATTAATGGTTAAGAAAATAAAACTGCGCCGGCATCATGGACGCGTTAAAAGCATTGATGAAAATGATATCAGCTCAATTAAACCAGAAAACCAATTATTTGTCAATGTTTTTTGTCGGTAAAAATATATTTTGTTCAGAAAAATTAAAATAAGACATATTTTACTGGTAAAAAACACTATCAATAGTTGGTTATGTGATTTAATTTTGTGTAAATAAATTTTTTTAAATAATATTAAAATGTTGTTAAAATTCTAACAGTCCTATATTATTAAAAGGAAATATTAAGAAAAGCTTAGTAAATTTAAACTAGTAAATAAATAATATATTAATATCTATACATCTTTACTATATATATTAAAGGAACCCTAGAGCTTTGAAGCCCTATCATTCTTTTAGAATTATCCACAAATTAATGCCACATCCTTAATTTGTTAAGCGAATAAAATTGTAATTTTAATATACAATACTGCTTTTTAGTTTTTCAAATTTAAAAAAATACTTTTACAAAATAAAGTTGATCAAATATCGCCAAGTGCCTTTAAAAGTCACATTTATATTAAAAAAAATAAATGGTAACATTTATTTATCCTTTATTTCTTAAACGCAAATTTTATTTGTTAAGATAATAAATGATCTATATACTAAAAATAATAAAACAAATGAAAGGAATCATTAAACTGAATTTATTTTAAACTAATAATAAACTAAATTTAGCCGATCCAGTTTGGTAACAGATTAAAAAAATAGTATATTATACTTTCACTCTTTCTATTTAAGAATTATGTCACTGTCACATTTCTTCTATTAATTAATAACTACGTAAAGGTATATTATACTTACACTCACACGCTAGTATATATATATCATCATTTACCATTTGGTTATTTTAGCGAAGCCATTTACGTGTACACACTTACGTGGTTATTAATTAATAAATTTGAAAATTAAATTGTAATTACCGATTTTATAAATTTTAAAATTAATTTAAACGGTTAGATTTTGTGAAATTGGATTGGAATCGATTCAGATTGATTCGGCATTGGCGTTGGTTTCTTATTTCAA
The DNA here is from genome assembly GCA_034768845.1 of Heliamphora exappendiculata. NCBI lineage: Eukaryota > Viridiplantae > Streptophyta > Magnoliopsida > Ericales > Sarraceniaceae > Heliamphora > Heliamphora exappendiculata. Next base: position 10,521 of record JAOTRH010050357.1, read on the forward strand.
AATACTAAAATTAGCAATATATATTTTAATCATTAATGCAATAAAATAGATGCTATAATCATTTGGATAATGCAAATTTTTAAAGAGAGGTGACATAAAATAGCGGGGCGAAATAATTTAAAGTTATAAAAAAATAAAAAAATATAATTATAAATTTGCAAAAATAATCATCTTATTATTATAAAAATGCAATAAATCTAATACAAAAAGTTATATATATGTGCATAATATAGTTGTATTTTATTAATTATTATATAGTTATATATAGAATATTATATATATATATATAAAATTATAAATTTAAAATAATTATTATATAACAATCAAATGATTTAACTTAGTTCTAAATCGAAATCATGAAACTAAAATTAAGAATGGAACTGTCTTTTTATTTTTTTTCAAACCAAAATTGAATCAATAAACTAAAAAAGTTGAACCGCCAGTTTGAACCAGTTAAAGACCGATTTTGCGAATTAATCAATTTTTTTAAACATTCCTAAAGCCAATTAGCTTTTTTTTTTATTTTAAAAATATTTATATTTATAATTAGCAATTATCTTCTTATCCAAATCATTCTTAACCGTTTCGGATAATACAGGTAGTTATTTTTTAACTACTTACTAAATTTTTACTAAATTTTTAGTGCTTTCCCCATTTTTTCTATACGCATGTCATGTGCGCTAACCGTTTAGTCTATATATATATATGTATATATATATATATCTCATTAGCCTTCGCATCTCATCCCCACCCAGAAGAAACGTTCTCTCTTCCCCGCCTTTCCCAAACACGATCACATCCCCATTCTCACCCTAGTAAACCTCCCATCAAATCCACGTTCAGAGCCACTTCCCGCCGATTCCAACCACCAATCATCCAAAAATGGCGATTCCGACGATGACCGTTATGTTCTTCTCCGTTCTCGCCATCTGGGTCGTGGGGAATGTGGACTCTGCAACCCCACACGTGGCTCCGGCGCCGGGCGTCGACTGCTCGAGCGTGGTCCTGTCAATGACGGACTGCCTCTCCTACGTCACCAACGGAAGCACCGTGGAGACGCCGGAGGGAACTTGCTGTTCCGGGCTCAAAACGGTGTTGAAAACCAGCCCGGAGTGCCTTTGCGAGGTTTACAAGAACAGTGCGCAGTTGGGTATTTCCTTGAATCTTACCAAGGCCGCGGGTCTCCCCAAGGCTTGCCATGTCTCTGCTTCCGTCAGTCAATGTGAAAGTGAGTCCTTCGCTTTTACTTGCCTACTCTCTCTCTCTCTCTCTCTCTCTCTCTCTCTCTCTTTTTTCCGAGCAAATTTCTTTGGTCAGAAAATGGCCCAGCATGCGCAAATAAGCCACATTTTATTTATTTTTGTTTTTTTTAAATTTTTTTAAATTTTTAATTAAAATTTTTATTTTTTTAAATTGTTTCGACGAGAAGAATTTAAAAAGTAAAAAATTTTAATCAAAAAATTAAAATTTTTTTTTACTAAAAATGAAAATAAGCAACATTCGACTCATTTTTTCTGAATCTTTTTATATTTAAATTATTATTTTTTATTTTTTAAGCTTGTCTTAATAAAAATAATTTTAAAAATATAATAATTTAATTAAATAATAAATTTTTTTATTATATACAAAAAAAATTATGATAAAAAATAAATCAATAAAACAACTTTTACGTACCCATCAAAGGTCAATGAGAAACTTGTAGAAATTTAGTTCGGGAGTTTTCTATGAATTGACATAAATGTCCTCGTGGGTTCTTTAAAGCAACTGTTTAACCATTAATCAAGTCAAGCGTAATTCTGTGAATTAACATAATTCTGATTTTTTTTTTTACCGAAATAGATTAGTTTTTCTCCTGGTTCCTCTTTGATCTGTTTGTTTCCCTAGAAAATTCTTTTCGCCGGTGTTTTTTAAGTCATTGGGCCCTCACCCATTTTATCTTTTTTTTCTTTTTAACCGAAATAGAATAGTTTTTCCCCTGATTCCTCTTTGATCTATTTGTTTCCCTAGAAAATACTTTTCGCCAGTGTTTTAAAAATTGAGTTTTGATACATCCACACCACTGGACACCAATTTTGACACACCCCCTTCACATTAAAAGATTTTGACACACCCTTTCCACATTAAAAGATTTTTATAGAACCCACTTAGAGAAGTTTTGGTGCACTTATCATTTTTTTTCTTTTTTCATCCCTAAGAATCATTTACATTGAAACACTAACTTTCGATTTCCTATTGCTTTCTTTAAATATCTTCTTCTTTTTTTTATTGTACACTCCGTTGTTGTTTTATTGTTTATGTGGAATATTATATGTGTGAAGGAAACACATCTAGTTCGTTCATGGTTATTTATACTATGTGTAATTCATGCATTTTGGTTTAATTGGATGTTTACAAAGGCGGCGATTAATTTATTTTTTTAAATCTTTTGCAGCGAGTCCTCCCACTGCTGCTGTTCGTGGTATGTATTTCTCTGATTTTTCCCTAATATTATGAAATCTTCTTAGTTTACATTTATATTGCGGTTCAAAAAATAGTCCAGAACTTGAAATGTCTAGATGAGCCCCACTTAGGTCGGTTGGTCCCACACACTCAAAAGAGAATCAAATTTATGCTTTTAAAATTCTGAGTAAAATTCTGGCATTATTTTATGGGTTTTCTTACATTCCATCCATGGCCAATATTGACCTTTTGTACCTTACTCTTTAATTTCCCTCAAAACTCCTTAATTCAAAAACATTGATCTGTATATTTATTTTAGAATATAGTACCCCGGCATGATGGTATTAATTTGATCTAGGCTAAGAGTAAGATTGTTTTGAACTTCTGGGCCTTTTCTCATTTTGGAGAGAGTGATATTGGACTAAAAAAATGTCACTTAATTCGAAAATGGGCTAACAAGCTTGTTACATAAGGAAAAAAAAAAAGAAGTGTTGTCATCTTCTTAACAAAATATTGCTAAGGTGTAAGAAAAGCCTCCTTTGCCCTAATCACATCACAGGTACATTTGGAATATTAAACCCATAACATTTGCAAGCTTGGACTACAGAAAATTCATGTCAACATTTTGATATCAAGCTTGATTGCTATAAATTTTCGTAAGTAGTTCTTTAAGTTATATTACCCCCAAAGGGTTGGCCTGGTGGTCAAGTTTTGAGACTTAAGGGTTTAATTTTTTTTAAGTCTCAAATTCGAAACTTCTTAGGTATTATCAATTTTTAAGGCTAGTTCATAGGAGACTTTATCTTGATTTTAATTGGGACCTCTGCAAGTGGGCAGTGAAATTAGCCCCTCAGGAATTAGTTGAAGTGCGCGTAAACTGATCTGGACACCCTGAATTATCAAAAAAAAGTTATATTACCAGCAAAACTATTGATTTAAATGCTAAAATATTTTGTTTGCTCAGTTATCAACCAGACATTTGTGATTGGGATGTTATCAATTATTTGGTAACATGCTTGTTATCCCATACTTGAGAAAAGTTATTTTCCCGTCCACCTTGGGAATTCTTTTGCGAACAAGGATTAGTCCTGGTTTGTTTCTTTTTACACATGCTAGGCCTTAGTTGTCAGAAAAGTTTTTTTCCTATCCCGTATTTGCATTTTGAGTTTTCTTTTCATCATGGATCCGAGCTTGGGCAACTGATCACCACTACCGAAAATTATATATTCCTTCTAAGACTGTTGGATATATTTGTGTTTCGATATTTTTACAAGATTCAATGGTTTTTAATTTTGGTACAAAAAATCCCTGCTTCCAAGATTGGGACATGGGGAGAGATTTAGAAGGTGGCCATCCAAGTATCTCGATAAAATCTTCTGTTGTTTGTTTGTTGATGCAGCTACTCCCCCTGCTGCTGCTGCTGGTGGTGCCGTCTCCCCAAGCACAAGCGTGCCTCCTACTCCGGCTGCAGGAAAGAAGAAGCTTGCTCCGGCACCGGCTCCGGCTCCAATGAAATCAGGTTCTGCCAAGCTGGCAATTTCTGTTGGATCTCTTATTGCAGCACTTGTTGCTGCATCTCTCTCACTTATTTGAGGGATTATTACAATTTTTTTTCTCCCAAGGGGAGGAGGAGGGGTTAGGAGAGGAGAGAAGAGGGACTTTTGGGATGTTTATATGTTTCCGGACTTGTTATTGCAGCATTCTACATATATATAGTCTTTTAGGCTTTTGGGTGTGGAAGAGAGTCCATAGGATTCATTATATAAGTTGTTTTTACTAAGCCATGTCAGACATTTGAATGGAAATATTGGTAGATTACTTTGGTTTTACATGGTTGTGCCTCAAGGTTCTTACTGCCCATTGTCTTGTCTGATTGCTACACACCTTGAATTGGAAAGCACATACCCAGTCTCATTCATATTGAAGGTGTTTGGTGTTGGTAGATACTAATAAATTTTACATTGTAATTTGTAGTAAAAGTTGCAAGTATTTGGTAATGTATTAACTTATAATTAAAATAGAAAAAAAAATAGTTATAAATTATAACAGAAGTTATGAGTATTGAGAGAAATTTGTAATTTATTGCTAAAATTAGTAGTATAAAGTTAAAATTTGGTGAAATCAGTTTTACCAAACACCACCTTTGTTAGGGTATTAGCAACCCTACGTAGGATTAAGGATTAATGAGGCAAAAAAAAAAAAAAGGAATTAAAAACAATACAATTAAAAAATCAAAAAAATGAAAAACAATACAATTCTTATGCTCTGTTTGTTTGTAGGATAATTTTAATGAGGTTAGACTATTTCAATTTAGTCCCTTGTACAAGTGTTTGGTAAATAGTTTTGTTTGGGATACATAATCCTATTCAACGGAATTCTGTACCTAATTCTATGGACTAATTAAATTTGAAGGGAGTCATGAGTTTATTATATATTCTGCTATTATAATTAGATGGGATAAATGGGCAAAAGTCATTAAGCCCCAATTTATCCTGGTATTATTTAAAAGGGCATTATTGTATATTATTAAATTTAATTTTTTTGAAAATTATGTCAAATCAAATAATATAATTTATCATATTCTCAAACAAACACCTTTTACTAATAATTATAATTTCATCCATAATACTTTAGCTATATAATGCAATACAATAATTATTTGGTGAAAATAGGTTTTCAAGCAAATAGGTCTTTATAGCATTAGTTATCTTTTACGGAATATTTTATATACCAATTAATTCGTGCAATAGTCTGAACAAACAAGAAGAATGCATTAGACTAATTTTTTATCTCCTAAACAAAATAGGAAATTATATTACACTAATTCTTAATAAAAATAAATAAATAGGGGCTGCATTATATTATTTGTTAGTCAAGAAAACAATTAAGAAATTGAAATTGTACTGAAATTTTTAGTGCAATTTAATTTTGAATAGCCGGACAAACAAACGAGGCCTAGGGTCAAACTTAAGGCCCAAGTTCCAGGCCTGGCGTCTGGTTATTTCTTGAAAATAAGGTAAGTGAGCCTAAAAAATCTGATTATGTGAGAATTTGAAATGAGATGCTTCTAACTTTCATTGATTTTGCAAGGAATAAATAAATGAAAAGCACCCTGATTAACAACATTTTTTGGAACTCTTGTAGAAATTTATGCCTTTTTTTTTACATGTCTCTGCCTTAGTTTGGGAGTTTCTATGAATTGACATAAATGTCCTCGTGTGTTCTTTAAAGCAACTGTTTAACCGTTAATCATGTCAAGCGTAATTCTGTGGATTAACGTAATTTTGATTATTTTATCCTTTTATCGAAATAAATTAGATTTGTCCCTGGGTTTCCTCTTTGATCTGTTTGTTTCCCTAGAAAATACTTTTCGCTGGTGTTTTACAAGGCATTGCGTCCTCACCCGTTTTCTCTCTCTCTCTCTCTCTCTCTTTTTTAATACCGAAATAGAATAGCTTTTCCCCAGGGTTCCTCTTTGATCTGTTCGTTTTCCTAGAAAGTACTTTTTGCCAGTGTATAGATATTGTACATTTAGCATTTTTTTCTTCTTTTTTCATACCCTAGGATTCATTTCCATTGAAACTAACTTTTGATTTCGTATTGCTCTCTGAGAATATCTTCTTCTTTTTTTATTGTACACTCCCTTATTGTTTAATTATTTATATGGAATATTATATATGTGAAGGAAACAGATCTGTTACTTTCATGGTTTTTTATACTATGTGTAATTCATGCATTTTGGTTTAATTGGATGTTTACAAAGGTGTCAATTAATTTGTTTTCTAAAATCTTTTGCAGCGAGTCCTCCCACTGGTGGTGCTGCTACTGGTATGTATTGCTCTGATCTTTCACTGATAATATGAAATCTTCTTAATTTACATTTATACTATAATCCCAGAAAATAACTCAGAATTTCAAATGCTTGAATAAGACCCACTTAAGTATGTGGGTCACACACACTCAAAAGTGAATCAAATTTGTGCATTTCAAATTCTGAGTAAAATTCTAGAATTATTTTATGGATATTTAGCTTTTGTTGTTAGATCTAGTTTTAATATTCCCAATTTTCATATGTTCACTATGTTTGAATAGTGAATTACATAAGAAGAGAAGGGAAGTAAGGAGAAAGGAAGGGATGGGTAACTTTATTCTTTTGCTTGATTAGACAATAGTTTTACCAGAGAAAAGGGAACGGGTGCAATAATAATAATAATAGTCAGATTGGCATTTACAGCTGTAAATGAGAGCCAAGTAGTGGGTTGTTTGAGCCTAAAAATTTAACAAGGGTTTAGAAAATGTGCTCAATCACCATTCGAGGTTCGAGTCAATTTTACTTAAATTTAAATTGAGCGGATCACAAGTAGAGCCTGGAGTAGCCTCTTTCATTTTATTATCCTAGTTTTCTCCCAATTTTGGAGGGGTTGGAAAGCGTTTAAAACTACAAACCCTCTCTTGCCAACACTAAATCAAAAATATTAAACTTTTATACTTATCCTTCAATTCCTCCCAAAACTACTCAATTCAAAAATGTTGATTTGTATATTTATTTTAGACTATAGTGCCTCAGTATAATGGTATCAATTTGATCTGGGCCAAGAGTAAGATTGTTTTAAACTACTAGGCCTTTTATCATTCTGGAGAGTATGATTTGGGACTAAAAAGAATGTCACTTAATTCAAAAATGGGTTAACAAGCTTGTTACAGAAGGGTAAAAAAAGAAGTGTCATCTTGTTAACAAAGTATTGCTAAGGTATAAGAAAAGTCTCCTTTGCCCTAATCACATCACAGATACACTTGGAATATTAAACCCATTGCTACTTATTCCCAAAAAAAAAAAAACAAAAAACCCATAACATTTGCAAGCTTGAACTACAGAAAAATCATGTCAACATTGTTATGTCATGCTTGATTGCTATAAATTTGTGTAAGTAGTTTCCTAGTTATATTACCAGCAAAACGTGATTGATTTAAATGGTAAAATATTTATTTTTGCTCAGTTATTAACCGGACGTTTGTGATTGGGATGTTATCAATTATTTGGTAACATGCTTGTTATCCCATACCTCGTCTATGCTGCGAAAAGTTATTTTACGGTCCACGTTGGGATTTTTTTTTGCAAACAAGGATTAGTCATGAGTTTGTTTCTTTTTACACATGCTTGGAAGTCATTATGTCATGAGTTTATATATTCTGCTATTTATAATTATATGGGATAAATGGGCAAAACTCATTATGTCCCAATTTATCCTGGTATTATTTAAAGGGGCATTATTATATATTATTAAATTTAATTTTACTAAAATTATGTAAAATCAAATAATATAATTTATCATATTCCCAAACAAACAGCTTTCACTAATAATTATAATTTCATCCATAAAAACTTTGGCTATTAATGTTTTTATAGCATTAGTTATCTTTTATGGAATACTTTATATACTATATAATTTGTTCAATAGTCCAATACAGAGAATAGCTAGCTAAACAAACATGATGAATGTATTACAATAATTTTTTTGTCTCCTAAACAAAATAAGAAATTACATTACACTAATTTTTAATCTAAAAAAATAATTAGGGGCTGCATTATATTATTTTTTTTTGTCAAGAGAAAAATTAAGAAATTGAATTGCATTCAAATTTTTCATGCAATTTAATCTTTGAATAATCTGACAAACAAACGAGGCCTAAGATTATTCAGGCAAATGGGGAATGGGAGTTCCAGGAACTTCTAAACTCTACCAGGGTTTAGGGTCAAACTTAAGGCCCAAGTTCTAGGCCTGGCGTCTGGTTATGACTTGAAAACGTCTTAAAGTGAGCCTAAAAAATCTGATTTTGTGTAGGCCCCGTTTTGTTACGTTATTTTTATATTTTAATTTTTTTGATAAAATTAGAATTTGTTACAAACTCAAGAAGAAATAAAAATTCTTGAGCAATATATTTGTCAAGATATTATCAAATCATTCAAATGCTACATATTTTTACTGTTATGAATATAGACACATTGTCACACACTGCCCATACAGAAAATCTCTTGATGGTTCTGTAAAAATGCTTGGATTCTTAAAGGAACACATTCTCAAAAAACTAACATCAAAGGATCCCAAAAAATTTGGGTACCAAAAATCAAAACTTGAATCTCCTTACAGGTGTGTCTCAAATCCTCATTCAAGTAAGGGATGTGGTACCTCGATAGTGCTTGCTCACGACACATGACATGCGACAAATCGATATTTAAATCTCTCAAGCCAAAAGATGGTAGATTTGTGATATTTGGAGACAATAGCAAAGGAAAAATTATAGGAATTGGCTGCATTATTGAAATTCCTTCCCCTTTTATTGAAAATATTTTGCTTGTTGATGGTTTGAAACATAACCTTCTTAGCATAAGCCAACTTTGTGACAAATGTTACAAAGTTGTGTTTGATCATGCTAAGTGT
>JAOTRH010050368.1:0-52486 GCA_034768845.1 Heliamphora exappendiculata
AATTTGAATACAAAAAAAATTTATATTATTATATAATATAATAAATTATAAATTTATAATAATAAAATAATATAATACAATAAATTTGAATACAAAAAAAAATTACATTATAAAATCATATAATATAAAAAACTTGAATACAAAAAAAAAGAGTATATTATATAAGTTTTTAATAAATTTATAATAAATTTATATAATAATAAACTTATTTTTATATAAACATATTATAATAAATTTATAAATTTATTTTTATATAAACTTATAATCAACTTATTTTTATAAACTTATTATAAATTATATAATAATAAATTTATTTTTATATAATAAACTTACATAAATTTATATAAATTTATAATAATAAATTTATTTTTATAATATAATAAATTTATATAATATAATAATTTTAAAAAAATTAAAAAATAGATCGGACCGATTAGGCCGGCCTAAAAGCCTGAGCTGACCCATTGGCTTAAAAACCCGATCCGATAATTCGATCACGCCCAATCCACGGCCAAAATGGATCGGATCCAAATTATACCCTACTCAACATTTGCTCTACGATCATCAATTTTCCAAATATATTGAAGACCCAAACCCCCAAAACAGGAAGGAAGATTAGAAAAAAAAAGACAAGAAAGTTAGTTGCAGACGAACACCGAAAGATCAAACCCAAACACCTTCCCAAAAAAAAAAAAATTGAAATGAGAGAAGAAGATAAAAATTTACACGGGAAATTTAGGAGTCATAATATCCGTAATTTTCTCTCTCTCTCTCTCTCTCTCTCTTTTCAAATTTTCCATTTGGTTTTGTTCGAGAGTTAAATAGTGAGATTACGGGAGGTAAAGAGAGTGATCGTTGTCAGGCCACTGAGTTTGACTCCAGTAAGCTTGATCAACGGTCCCGGTAAGATCAAACAGACCTTGATCTCCTCCACCGGTTTGCCAATCAAATGGTCCTAGCGCACCGTTGTTTGCTGATCTGTTCTGAATATCTGATAATTCGATCTGAGCCGTCTGGTCCAAAAACCCGGGGGAGATCTCTTGCATCTTTACTCCGTCGGCTACTGTACTCCTGTTCTCCTGATGATGATGATGCCACTGGTTCGAGCCTTGATTCTGTAGAATCAGCCTGTGATTCTGTTGTTGCAACCGGTACTCCGATGCTGAAATGTCGGCGATGTTGAACCCTAGAAGCGACGGATCGGTCGCCGACGTCATCATGCTGGTGAAGCTACCGATCTCCGGGAAAATTCTTCCGTCGGATGATTGACCGATCAACGGCGGATCGAACCTAGGGTTTGCGGTTTGTGGAAGACTGAAGAATCTCGAGTCCGGAAATTTGAGTAGATTCGACGCTGAGGTCGAAGAACTCGCCGAGGCTACCTCAAGAGTGGCGGTGACGGTGGCGGTTGTCGCCGCCGTGGTCGAGGCGGTGAGGCTGGAACTTTCGCTGCTTGAATGAGAGTTCGATTTGCGTTCTCGATGCGCGTCGGAGGAGGCCTTCGGCTTCGACCGCTTGGTTTTCCGGCAGCCACCGCCGACAGGAACGTTGCGCAGGACACCGCCCTTCGTCCAGTACCTCCGGCAGCTCTTGCAGAAATGCCGAGGCTGAGACAGATTGTAGTTGTTGTAATAGCAGAACTTGGTGTTGGGCGAGTCGCACCGGGGGCACTTCAACGCCTGGTGGTGGTGCGACTTCAACCGCCTGTCGCCTCCGCCTCCACCAAATAGCCGCGCACCTCCCCCTCCGATCGCATGTATATCTTGCATCTTTACAAAATTACTCACTCAAATTCTCCGATCACCACACCGGAAATACAATAATTCCAGACTTAAATTATCCAAATCCCGGCGAGAGCTCTCATTTCCTCGATTGTAAAAGCTTTCTCTCACTGTTATCTATCTTCGATTATGAAGAAGATTGGTGAGGAAGGAATTTCAAAGTCTTAACACAAATATCCCTGCATATCTTCTCGTTTTAAAATTTTATTTTAAATAGAAGTTAGAATTACGTAATTGACCCTATAACAAAGACAAAAAAGACTGTGATAGCCACATGTGGGGTGAAATTACGTTTAAGACCCTAGTGGGAATAGGGGACTGACGGGCTCTGCTGATTCTGTTTCATATGACTATAGGTGTAGGCTGGTAATTCCGAGGTCTCGCTCTGTATCTGTATGTATGTTTGAAAATAGTATCACTGTCTCCGTTTATCTCCCTCCAATAATTGTCAGAGATATTAAATTATTTTTTAAAATTAATATTTTAAATAATATAACACAATTAAAAATATAAAATTTAAATAAAATTTATATAGAACTCGTTGTGTCAATTATTGTGATTGTACTATATTATTTGAGATATTATTTAATAAAATAATATTTTAATTATTAATTTAATTTTTTAACTAGAAATACTAAAAAATTAAAACTTTTTATTTGGTAAAAAAATTAAAAAATTAAATTAAAATACAAACTGTCATAATATTCTATTTAAATTTCTATCATTTTTAAAATATAATAATAATCATTATTCATAAATTATTTACTATCACTATCAATTATATATAATTATTAATATCAAATATATAGAAATATAAAATTATCTATTTTAAATAAAAAATAAAAAAATTAATTTTTACTCAAACAATCAACTTAAAAAAACTAATTTAAAAATTAAATTATCAAACAATCAACTTTAATTAAGTTCCTCTTTGAAATTAATAAAAAAATTAATTTTTTCTAAAAAATTTAATTTTTAAAATGATTTGTTTGGAATACTAATTTTGCACCGCTTTCAAAATAATTTTAAAAAAGTTAAAAAAAATTTCTTCCTCTTCCCTTCTTTTAATATTTATTTTTTCAAATTATTTCAAACACTCACTTTTTTTTTGTTTTTATTTTATTAAAAAAGTTAAAATTTTAAAAACTAAACTTAAAAACTATTCAAATAGCTTCCACATTTAATTTTTTTTACTAAAAACATGAAAAAATTTTAAAAAGCTAATCAGTGGTGTTATTGTATCTCCTATGAGTAATTATTGGGTATTTCTAAAATTTTATGTGACAAATTTATATAGTATTTTTATTTAATATAATAATAATAAATTTTACGGTGGAGATACAATTACTTATATTTGTTGAGAAGTTAAAAGATAAAAAGTAATTCATATTATACAAATTATAATTATTTATTTATGAAAAATATTTTGTTATATTGTCTACCTAACATTTTAAAAATATTTAATAATTTTTTTTCTTATATCTATTTCTCTCTCTACTTATTGATCGTTGACGGGGCACATCGTTGGAATGGGACTTGACCGTACGATCCGTGGCGAGATATGAACTGTGGATAGTGACACGTGGACGGCTGAGGTGTGGATTCCCTGCTGTCCACAAATCATACATTGTCGCCTTGTCGGCCACCTATTTTCTGTTCTGCTGCTATCTTTGTACAGTTACATCCGGTCAGACTTGCCACGTTGTGCTCTATGATTGGTTACAGCACTGAATTATTTTTAAAGTATTTAATTCGATCACATTTTATAAATGCAATTGTAACGGATAAGTAGAGATGAAATAAATAAGGAATCTAGCTTCTTTGTAGTTTACAATGGGGATTGCATCGTTACATTGAGGCGCAATCATGCTTATTATGATTTAAACTATATATTTTAAAAAAAATTATTAATTATTATCTATTAAATAGTGAATAATAAATATATAATATATAAATATTTATGTAAAATATATTAATATTTATAAAAGTAATAAGTCTCACATCTAAAAATATATTAATATTAAAAAAAATTATTTGTATTATTTTATTAGCCATCGTCAATTAAGTGGTAATTAATATGACGCTTATTTTATTACTCTCAATGTATAAATTATTTATTAAAAGTGTCAAAATAATTGAACATCAATAGTTGTATAAATAAGTTGCATTTGTTTTGAAAAAGTAAACGATCTTGATCCGTTTATGTTTTAAAAAATAATTGTAATATGCTCATATATTTTAAAATATTTGATTAATTAGTTTTTTTACACAAATAATCTAGAAAGTGAGAAAAATAATACTTAAATCATACAAATTATCAAAGTGGGCTCTATGTGTTTTCCATATATCCAAGGCCATGTTTGGATGCATGATTATCAAGTAGTGAAACTATTTAAAAATAATTTTATACATACTCATGTTTGACAATAATTTTATATATACCATAGCTGAAAGTTTGTCCTTTTGAAATTATGTTCTCTCTCTAAGTTTAGGTTGCCTCTCTCGACTCTCATACGTCCTTTCAAATTCAATTGTAACAGATGGAGCACCACATGGAGCGCGACTATCCGAGTTCGACCACTAACGATGATAACAAGAAGGGTGACACAGGTTCCTTTGGTCTTCTAAGACAAAAAGGGAGAGACTTGATTGTTGGGCTACTTTTTCTTTGAACAGCTAGTTGTAATTTCGTAGTTTTAGCTAGTTGTAGTTATGTAGTCTTTACATTTTAGTAAGTTGTTTGGCACATTTTATCATCTATGTAGAAGGTATGCCAACTAATTTATCTTGCCATATTTTGATGAGTTATGTAACATAGTGTTGAGTTGATCTTGATTATTCAGAGAGTAGTTTAGGATGCTCGCTTCCTTTTTCATGTAATATAAGTTCTCTTTTGGGGTTTTGTCTTAGAAATGCTAAATCGGTAGATTGCTAATGTAATTGGCAATTTTCGGGTATTTAACAAAACAATTAGAATTTGTAATTGAGTCATTTTCTTTGAGTTGGGTAGTTTGTGATTTAAGTTCAGTTACTAAACGGTTCCAGTGATCCGAGTGTCATCCATCTGACTCTGTATGCACTCTTTTGCATTTACTATAGTTCACACTTGTTTTTTTTTTTTAAAGTTATTAGCCAATTTTCAGAAGCAAGCCCTTAAGCGCTAAGCCTCTAAGCCTTTAGTGATTTTCAGAGGCTAGCATGCACCAAGCGCTTGAGCGCTCGCATTAGGGGTCGCCTTTATTTTTCTAAAAGCTAGCACTCGTGAGGCATTAGCTAGGCGCTTGAGCGCCTTTTCCTAGGAGACTTTTTAGTTTTTCTAGAAGTCTGCATTCACTTGGTATAGACATTCTAATTTGATCCCGCTGAATCTTAGGCTTACTCGGATGAGTCTAATGATGAAAATCAAGTGGAAGGATGTCTCAGAATGATCACCGAGAAACAATTCAAATTCAGTACTCCGTAAAATCGAACCACAAGATCATAACCTTGAGGCCGTAACCTTCAAACCTTACGACCTAGTTGTTCATTGGTCCAAGTAATTCACCCCCAACCTTTGAACCTCGCGACCGTTCTGTTAATTGTTGCGACCGTAATGTAAAACTCTTGGAAACCCTAAAATTTGTTATGGTCGCAACCTTTATCCTCACGATTGCAACCTTTGAAGGTGGCGACCGCAATCTTTGTGAGCCCAATCTGGACTTTGAACGTGGCAGCACCTCATTAGTTGACATGTTCTAAATAAACATACATTTGGTACAATTTTAGGGGACCTTTTTGACTCACGTCGATATACTGCTGCACTAACGAATACAACTCAAGTACATCGACACTTTGCTGTACTCCCGACTCATACCCCGATCCATACTATTGCGCGATTTTGACTTGGATACTAGAGTTGGACTGCTTCTCGAGGATTATTCTAACGATTCTACATTCCACGACTTGAGGATTCGTCTAGATAGTCGCGTTTCAGGTATTCTGCTAGAGCCGCAGCATTTTTCTCTTCATATTTTCTACCCCTGTGTGGAGGTTAAGTTTTAAATTTGAATTTCAATTGCCAAATTGCATTCTGTTTCTTTAGTGCTTCCATCAATAGGTTTGATCATCACATGTTTAATTAACAATTTTGATTAGCAAAATTGAGAGCATGCTTATTTTTTAGTTTTGATATCGCTAGATTTAATTACTTTGTTCGTATATGTGATTATTAATTTTGGGTTATTGAATTAAGAGCATGCTTAATTTTAGAGAATTTGGTTAACTTTTATTATAGTTTAATTAAAATAGTCTCAATTGTGTTCTGTTTATACTGCACACTAGCACCCCAATACACTGTCCATTAAAAAAGTGCTCAAATTCTTTGCGGTCACAACTTTCATAGTCGTGGTCGTGACAAATATGCACTGACATGCTTGCGGGTGCAATTTTGATCCTCACGACCGCAATCTTTTGGCCTTCAATTTTTGCGACCGTAGCATCTGTATGTTACGGCCACCACCTTTGTTTTATTTTCAGTAGCTTAATTCTATTTCGGTAGCTTAATTGTGTCCTTACAGTGTTCTGCTTTTCCATGATTGAAGCATCTAGTATGCAATTTGTAGTATAGATCAGCATGTTTAAATTTTAAAAATTCATAGGTTTATTTCTCTTTTGTTTAAACCCATGTCATGCTAGTGTTAATCATAGTTTAATTTTGACATGATTAGGGTTTGTTAGTTTCACCAAAATGATCTCATACTTTGTATATCACATGCGGTTTTGCTCCATGTACCATTTAGCTAGAATTTGCATGTTTTTAGATCTAGAATTTCTTTTTATGCTTTATTTGGCGTTCTATATACATATGTTATATATTTTCATTATTTGATTTATGATGTTGAGAAATGTAATTAAAGAACCAATAATAATTAGTAGAGGTCAATCTCACGATTGGGCGAAAGGAGTGCCTAATACCTTTTCCAATTCATACCTTAGCACCCGAACTCTTGTTTTATCTGGTTAAACATTTTAAAGATCAGTGATTCATTTTTATTTTTCTTGATTTTTCTCAAAAATCAAGTGACGACTCTATTTTTCATAAAAAGGGTTTTCAAAATATTTTAGTTTTCAAGATAATAAAAGATTTTTAAAATAACTTTTGAATTTTCTATTTTATTTTTTTTGAACTAAACCCTAAATTCTGGCACTATAGTATTTTCTGGCAACTCTGCTGGGGATTGATTTACAAAATCAAATAAGAGGGCTAGACTCGAAAACATCATTGGTTCTTAATTTGACTTTCTCATTTGCATTCTTACACACTTTTGCATCGTTCTCAGAGGTAAATTTTTGACTTTATTCAGAAGGTACCCAGAGTATTGACCAAACTGGCATTTTCTGCATATAGTAGCTTAGAATCTTCCTATTAGGTGCTAAATCAGTAGGATTAAATATTTTTGTTTAATTGTATATTTTGTTTGTGTCAGTTTAGGACCCTTGTTTGTTTGTTTGTTTGGCTTAAGATAATTTTTCTCCCGAGGTCTGGCTAGGGTTTGCTCCTGGCCTTTGCTTGTTTTAGGATAGTTTTCCTCTCGGGTTCTTGTCTGGATTCTTAGTTTTAACCTTAATCTATTTTAAGATCTCAGTTTTCTTCTTGAGGATTTGCCTGGGTTTTGGTTGAGGCCTGTGTTTTTGGCTTAGGATAGCTTTCTCTCTCTCAGGGGCTCTACCTAAGGTGTCGGTTTAGTGCTTTCAGGTTTGTTGAGGCTTATTTGCTTTCTCGGACTCCTGCCTAGGTTCTGGCTTAGGGTTTTGTTCAAGTTAGATATATTTTCCTTTCGGAGTGTTATCCGATTTCTCTCGTAGAACCTTTAGTTAAACCTCTATCCCGGTGATCCTTTGTTTAGTGTTAGTATGATTTTTGGGTTTCTCTTTTGGGGTTCTCAGGTGTTGTTCTTTTTAGTTTTCTATCAGTTTGTGCCTGGCTGGGGCTTTCTTCTATTTTACTGCTCACAGTTAGTTGTTCTGCTATTTGTTATCAAGAATCTTTCCAAGAAGTCTCTGATGCTTGTTTATCCCCTCAAGCATTTTAGGACTGTTTCGATTTTAGATCATTGAGTTGGAAGAACCGTATCCAATATTTGTTTGGGCCAGATCAGTAACAAGAAGACTCTGCAAGGTATTTGAGCAAACTGTTGAACCATCTGAGATGACAGAGAATGAAGTGAACTTGACAGTCCTGATGAGGGCAATTACTAAGATACAGAGAGCAGTTGAATAGTAGACACAGGTTCAGAACCAATGTTATGCCTAAATTTAGGTAATCCAGGTTCATTTGCCAGGGGTAAATGAGTAGTAAGATGATCCAAACGAGAATAAAGAGAATTTTTTAGGAGATAATTAGAGACAAGAAGGACCATAGGTTGTTGTACCACCTCGGGTTCCGCCTCAGGTCATGGTAGAAGAAGAAAAAATAGCTCAATCTAGGGAATCTACACTGGTAAAAAAGATCGATAGAATGAAAAAAGTACTAAGGAAGGCAAAAGGAGTAGAGGAATACATGCTGGACATGAGTAGCTCGTGCTTATTCCTAGATACTAAGCTACTGAAAAAGTTCAAGATGTCAAAAATAGAGAAGTTCAATGGGACCAGAGATCCTTGGATTCATCTGAGAATGTACATTGGTACCCTCTCTTCCATGGGGATCGATGATTAGTTGAAGGCTTAGTTGTTTCACGAGTCACTTTTTAGGGTAGCTTAGAAATGGTTTCTCTCCCTAGATATTGCTAAGACTACGACATGGGAAGATATTGCTACTGCCTTCGTCAGTCAGTACAGCTACAACATCCAGTTAGATGTCACCACCCGAGAACTTGAAACCACCTGGCAGGAAGGTCGGGAATCGTTTGTGAATTTCCTAACTTGATGGAGAGAAAAGACAGCTAAAATGACGAATCAGCCAACGAAAAAGGAGCAGGTGAGAATTATGGTAAAGAACCTGTAATCCCCTCTAAAGCGCTATCTGATTACATAGTCGCTCTTCACTTTTGAGCAGCTGCTCGACACTAGGGTTCAAATTGAAGACGCAATCCAGTCGAAAGATATAGAGAAAGCTAAGCCCAGTCAGAAACAGAGAAAACCTTACCCTACCAAAAATTTGAATCAGAATCAGCTTACACCCTCTGGAAATCTTATTTCCCGGTCAAATGAGGTGAACCTTTTGAATCCTCAATCTGAATAACCAAGCTCTTCATCTTCTGTATCACCCAAAAATAACCAACCATCGTTGCAAAGGATGCTGAGGAGAGTTTTCACTCTCCTCAATATACCTCTGTCTACAGCCCTGAATCAACTTGTCGAGAATGGGTAATAAAACCTTAATCCAATGCCGTTACCGAACCCCATGTTGCCAAGATTCAACCCTTCTCAATACTGTGCATTCCTTCAGAGCCATGGACATTTAACCAATAACTGCCTATGACTCTACTATGAAGTCTAAGACCTCATTGACAACAAGGACATTTTGCTTCCCGCTACTGTTCAGAAGCCGAATGTCATAACCAATTCACTACTGAATCATGTTAAGCAGGCTGGTGTGAATTATATTTATCTGGGGCAATCAAGAGATCCTAGCTGTTATATTTGTTCGGCATATTTTTCGTGCTCGTATATTTCAGTTGCTGAGGATCAGCTGTCTTGTTCGTTGATTATGACTGAAAATGGCTGGAATGTGGAAGAATAGAATGGCGCAGCCTGGGACGGATATGAAATAGTGGTTCAGGCAGACAATCAGGAGGAACACAATGACGATGATGACTGGCTATTGGACTACCGAGTACGGCCATATGGGTTCGGACACGTTCTAGATGGTGTTACTCTTCTTCAGCTTTTTGAAGAGGAAGTCTATGTCGATAAAATGCAGTCCTACTAGTTAGTTCAAATGGTGTTGAAGTCAGACGGGGATGAGTGAACTGAGTTTTGGGCTATTCGGGAACAACAGTGGGTTACATAGGAGAAGACATCTAGGGTTAGACGACATCAACAATATATGGGCAATTGAGGACGAGGAAAAAAAAAAGGAAGATCAGAGTGCACTAATCTGGATGATTTGTGGGAATTTAAGAGTTCTTCATACATTACTGAGGTTAGGCAGACTGAAAATGCCATGCCAGGTTATGGAATCCCAAGGAAGGTATTGAGAACTTGACCAAGAGTGGACGCCACTTTAAGCCGGCTCAGCTAGAGAAAGGACAAGTAAGTAGAAAAGAAAAAGAGAAGGAGCAAGAAGAGGAAGATGACTCTGTACTAAGGCAGTTGAAAAAGACCCAAGCTAACATCAGTATTTGGGGTCTGTTGATGGCCTCGCACGAACACCGACAGGCTATGTTAAAGGTGTTAAAGAAAGCAAATATATCGATAGACGCGACGCCACGACAACTGATTGGGCTTATTATGCCAATTGTAGAGCTTAAGGTAATTTCCTTTTCTGATAAGGATTTACCGCTGAAAGAAAAAAAACACAATAAACCCCAGCATATCACCGTTAAGTGTCTAGAAAAATAGGTCCCAGTCACCCTCTTTGATAATGTGTCTGCAATAAACGTCTGCTCGCTCTGAATAGTAGTTTGTTTGGGAATAAAACCAGATCACTTTACGCCGAGTAATCAAAGGGTCAGGGCCTATGATAATATAAGGTGAGATGTACTCTGGTTGGTGTCATTTCTTGTATCGGTTGAGCCGTTGGAGACGTTTATAGAATTTCATGTGTTAGATGTTCTAGCGTGTTTCAATCTGCTGCTAGGAAGATAGTGGCACCACGATTCGAATGTTCAAGCAGTACCTTCTACCCTCAACCAGAAGTTAAAATTGATTAAAAATGGGACAGTGTTAACTATTCATAGAGAGGATAGCATCCAACCCCCAAGGGAGGATGGCTCAACTCTTCTAGAAGTTCTACATGGAGAAGGGGATACCTTTCTAAGCGGTTTCCAGTTTAATGAGGCTTAGACGGTGCAGATGATCTTAAAGGAGGCGGAAAGCTAAATCAACACCTATGTTGTCATGATGATGAGGCATTTGTCCTTTTTTTTGGGAATGGGGTTAGGACGTCAACAGATAGGCATCCTGAAGCCTGATCAGGTGATACCAAACTCACAGCGCTTTGGCATGGGTTATAAACCAACAGAAAAGGATTTAAAAGAACCAAAGAAACGATAGAGAGAGAAGAAAGGCAGGTATATAGGAACATTGAACGGTTACTTCGTTAAGGAGGGTGAAGACTTTCCTTACTATGGTTTTTTGGAACCATGGATTGATGAGGAGACCGACCAGAGACTGCCAAGGCTGGAGATCTTCTTCAGTCACAAACAATCTGATTTCGAGGGGGAGGAAATTGCCGAAGAGAAAGATGAAAAGAAGATTCATGGGAAAGAAAATTGGGTAGACGAGCTGAATGGTGTCAACATGGAAGTTTTGTTCAGCAACCAGATGCACATAATTGACCAGGGGTGCTTGATGATGGGTTATGGCGCACTAGATGATTATGCGGGGTTCATTGTGGACGTGGTATCAAAAGATGTTAAAAATTGATCTTTGAAGTATTGTAATTTGCATGATGCATGTCTTGAATCCGAGTTTAAGTTGTATGAGTTTTTGTTTGGTTGTAACAAGATGGATGTTAAGTTTGAGGGCACATCTACTTGTGCATCCTCTTCCCCATTTGCTTTTGAATTTGTAATTTCGTCTCTTTGACATCAATGAAATGAATGAGATTACTGGTTACTCTGTTTTGTTTGATTTATTTTATACGCTTTCTGATAATTTTGAATTCGACGGTAATGTTTCCGAAGAAATAAAAGTTTTAATAAAAAGAGAAGAAAAAATGCACACTAAACCTATAACTGAAAGAAATTTTGTCAATTAATCTGAATAATAAAACTAATCTACAAATTGTTCAAATTAGTTCTTCATTATCTCTAGTTGAACGCGAGGAATTAATAACTTTATTAAAAGAGTTCAAAGATGTCTTTGCATGGTCTTACAAGGATATATTCGGTATTGATCCCGAGATTGTCCAACACAATATCCCCTTATATCCTGATGCCAAATCGGTCAAACAAAAATTGAGACGGATACAGCTAGAATTGGCACTAAAGATCAAATAAGAAGTCACCAAGCAAATCAACATTGGTTTCCCAATGGTAACTGAATATCCGAAGTAGGTGGCTAATATTGTATCGATCTTGAAGAATGATGGACGTACCAGAGTTTGTGTGGACTTTTGAGATATCAACATGGCTAGCCCGAAGGACGATTTTTCACTACCGCTTTGTGATGTCTTGGTGGACAGTACAGTAGGGCACGCTCTCTTGTTATTTATGGACAATTTCTCTAGGTACAATTAGATTCTAATGGATCTCGAAGACAGAGAGAAGACGACATTCACTACACCGTGGGGCACCTACTATTATCGTGTGATGCCATTCGGTCTGAAGAATGCAGGGATAACCTATCAAATGGCTGCCACTACTTTGTTGCACAATATGATATATAATGAAGTCGATGTGTATATAGATGATATGATAGTGAAATCCAAGGGTCGAGATGACCATATCATAGCACTGCAGAAGTTCTTTGAAAGGATAAG
The DNA here is from genome assembly GCA_034768845.1 of Heliamphora exappendiculata. Lineage (NCBI taxonomy): Eukaryota > Viridiplantae > Streptophyta > Magnoliopsida > Ericales > Sarraceniaceae > Heliamphora > Heliamphora exappendiculata. The sequence goes on from JAOTRH010050368.1 coordinate 12,406, forward strand.
AAAGTACAAGATCTGGCTCAACCCACATAAGTGTGCCTTCGGAATCACTATAGAAAAAATGCTCGGGTCTATGATTACTCAATGGGGCATCGAGGTCGATCTGTCAAAAATCAAAGCAATCATAGAAATGTCTCCTCTAGAGACTAAGCGAGAAGTCAAGGGTTTTCTGGGCAAAATACAGTTCATCAGATGGTTCATCACCAAGCCGACAACCACTTGTGAGCCGTTGTACCACCTGCTGAAGAAATGGGTCAAGTTTGAATGGGATCAGAAATGCCAAGACACTTTTGAAGTTGTGCGTCAGTACTTACAAAACCCACATGTTCTGGCTCCTCTTGAGCTCAATAGGCTACTGATTCTCTACTTGTCAGTGACTGATTCGGCCATGGAATACATGCTGGCACAAGAAGGAAAAATTAGAATTGAGAAGGCAGTCTACTACTTAAGCAAGAAGATGACCGGGTTTGAGATACGATATTTGCTGCTGAAGAAGACATGCTGTGCTTTGGTTTGGGCCTCCCGAAAACTAAGGCATTACATGCTGTCTTTCACAGTGAATATAATTTTCCAGTTGGATCCATTAAAGTACTTGTTCAAGAAGCTGGCACTAATAGGAAGGTTGGCTCGGTGGTTGTTATTACTGTCAGAGTTTGATCTTAAGTACGTTACCAGAAAGTCAGTAAAGGGCAGAGCTGTGGCAGAGTTTTTGGCAGATCAACCAATTGAGGGAGACAAGGACGTCGAGTTTTAGTTTCTCGATGAACAACTTATGGGAGTCAACGATGACAAATGGACTCTATATTATGATGGTGCATCCAATCAGTATGGCTATGGAATAGGAGTTCTCCATGTTACTCCTGATAAGTCGCATGTTCCACTGTCTTTAAAGCTCAACTTTGAAGTTATCAACAACCAAGCTGAGTATGAAGCGTGCTTAGCCGGGTTAGAGGCAACCCTAGAACTAGGGGCAAAGAAATTGAAAGTCATCGGGGACTCAACATTGGTGGTTTCGTAGGCAAAAGGAGAATGGAAGGTCAATTACGTAACACTGACTCTCTACCATCAAGAGTTGGATTACTTGATACCATGTTTCGAATCTATCATTTTTACCCATGTTTCGAGACTGCAGAATTAGTTCATTGACGCACTGGCTACTCAGGCATCAATGATTAACATACCATCAGGGGTGAGGATGAGGCCACTAATAATTAAATAGAAGAGAAAACTAGCATATGAGATGACGACAACAATCGAAGAAAGCACAGATAAACTCCCTTGGTACTTTGATATTTAGAATTTCATAGAGAATGGAGAATACCCCAAGTTTACTAACAAAAAGGACAAAATAACAATAAGGAGATTATCTGCACAATTTGTCATTTGCGGAGGGAAGTTGTATAAATGAGTATATTCTGGGGTCAACAAGCTATGTGTCAGAAGTGAAGAAGGCTGAGACTTGATGAAAGGGATATATGTTGGAGTCTGTGGGCCTCACATGAGTGGGAACATGTTAGCCAAGAAGATCCTAGGATAAGGGTATTTTTGGATGACAATGGAGATGGATTGTAAACAGTTTATGTGAAGGTGCTGTAAGTGCGAGATCCATGCGAACCTTATGCACATTCTCCCATCCCAGCTGTATAGCCTAACGTCGCTATAATCGTTTTCAGTATAGGACATTGATGTGATTGGTAGAATAATACCAAAGACTATAAATGGTCATGAATTTATTTTGGTGGCCATTGATTATTTTACCAAGTGGGTGGAAGCTGCCTCATATTCAGCGATGAGAGCTTCTCATGTTGCCAAGTTCATCAAGTAGAATATTATTTGTCGATACAGGGTTCCTCACAAGGTTATCTTAGACAACGGTTCGCACTTCTAAGGTGAGGTCTTGGATCTTTTTGAAGAATATTTAATAGTGGCCCACAAGTCGTCACCGTACAGGCCACAAACCAACGAGACAATTAAAGAAGCAAACAAGAGCATAAAGAAGATTCAGCAAAGATGATCAGCTCACACAAAGATTAGCCAGTGCATCTACTATTTTCATTTTGGGGGTATAAGACGTCGATTAGAGCTTCAATAGGAACCACGCCTTACTCATTAGTGTATGGGATGAAAAATGTGCTTTCTATTGAAGTGAAAAACCTTCACTAATAGTAGTGGATGAGGCCAACATTTTGGAGGAAAAATGACAAAGGAATCGAATGGAAGAGCTGGTTTTATTTGATGAAAAAAGACTGCAGGCTCTATTTCATATATAAGGATATCAAAGGAGGAAACCCCACGCATTCAATAAGAAAGTCAAGACCCAGGATCTAAGAGAAGGCGAGTTGGTTCTTAAAGAAACCAGGGCTCTTCTTTTTAACCAAAGGGACAAGTTCAAGCCAAATTGGTCTCAGCCGTTTTTTATTAAAACTATTATGAGTGGTGATGGAGTAATCATTATGGATCTGGATAGCAATGCGTTCTCCACTCCGATCAATTTGGACTAGCTCAAAAAATACTACTCTTGAGAGAGAAATAAATAAAAGTAAAAGCTCGCTAGGTTGAAAACCCGAAAGGGCGACCTTGAAAAAAACTAGGGCATCACAAAAAAGAGTGTTAATTCTCGAGAGTAAACCGAGCTCGAATTACATCAAAGCCTGATTCTACTTTCTTAGGATACGTTGGGGGCTTTTTTTAAGAAATTCGACCACTTTCTTTGTATTAACCGTCTTTAAATCTAAGTAAAGATCAATGTAAATTTGTCTTTGAATTATAATAATAAGTTTATTCACATTGCAGAAATTGAAAAACTTTAGATAATTGCAAACCTTTTTCAAGATAAACGTGGAATACTTCATTTTAGCATTAATTACAAAGTTTTGGAAATAGGGTGGGCGCACAAATCCCAAACTCTAAAAAACAAAGAAAAGCCATGAAATCTTGAAAAGTAAAGCGGATCCTCAAATCTTCCTTCTCTTTGACTCCTGTTTGCATTCCTTTTTGTTTTGTTTCGCTTTATTCTAGATCAACCATACCTTGTACTCCTCGATAAGCTCAGGGTACTACAGCTCCTGCATCTCCATCAGTGACCGAGATGTCTAAGCCTCCTAATATTTTGGCCAGAAGGGGGCCTGAAGGGAAGACGAGTACATATGACCCCGAACACCATAGAATATGATCTAACTCTGACCAAACTGGCTCAAGATCTGGTGTGGGTAGTAGAAAGTAGACAGTCGCAAGTCGATCAATAAGACGTCGGGATGGTCCATAGTAGTCAAGGTCATGGTGGGGATCCGCCACCAAGAACACTATCAAGAAATGTCTGCTTCTGTTAGAGAAGAAAGATATTGCCTCAAAGCTGCCTCAGTAGAGCATATCGGATAGTAAGGACGATAGACGAGGGTCGCAGCATTGTACCTGTCTGTGTTTGATTGCTGCATGAGGTTCATCTTTTCCATCAACCAAATCTGTAAAAGAGTTTTAGAGGTACAAATCGAGAGAAATCAATAAAATGAGAGATGTATGATAAAATAAAGTGAGAAATAAAGAAAAAAGAGAAGTTAGCTGTAAAAGCTGAGAGACATCAAACAAAAGGAGAGAAAAGTGGAAAAAGGGCTTTCAGTTATGCAAACGAAGGAGCGTGGGAGAGTGAAGGAGTGAATGATTATTCAGTTTTGTAAAAATGGCCGACGAGATGGCAGGGGGCATGATGATGAGCTTTTGGGAGCCCGAGCCTAAACTAGATGAGGGGACAGAATAGGCCGAACAAGGAAATAGAAAAGTTCCCTAGGATGACACCAAAGTATATGAGAGTGTAGGGATGGCCTATAAACCAACATGAACGCACCCGTGATGGTTCAGCAGGGGTGAAATTGACCCCCTTGAGGGCATAGCAGAAGGGCCCTCGATAAAAGCCTGGTGAGAGGATGAATTGATCGTCAAATACTCGTGAAAAATGCAAGTAGGAGGTGGTTAATTTGCTCCCTTCAACGAAAGAGAATTATGCGCGTTTATGACGGGCTAAGGGGGGAATGCACAGGCACTTTGAATGGTTTGAAGTACAAAAAACATGCTAATAAAGAATTCATGAAAAGAAAGATCTTGAGTTTACCTGAAGAAATAAGGGGCTGCTGGAAAAAGTAGTAGTTACACCTCGACGAATAACATCTAAGCCAATAAAGGTTTCAGCAAGTACCATCGGGATAAAGTCTTTTCCTGACCACATCTGACCTGCAATGCCAACTAGTGAGTAGCTGGCTCATCCATTAGAAGAAACCAGGAGATAACGAGTAAGAAGGCAAAAACACAAGTCATAGTAGCGCCGTAACTAAAAAAACAAGGTCGCTAAGGTCACCGGTAGGACAAAATCTGATTATAATCCAAGGAATGTTAAGGCAGCCGTTGAATGTGAAGAGGGAAGCCTCCATCTTGGATAAGCCACAGAGTTGTATTATCTACTTCTGATTAGAATGGAAGAAAGTCAACACCACAACAGGTTTTCTCCGGGTGAGGTCCAAAATAGTAGTAAACTCCTCTATGGTGGGGCATAGTTCTTCAAGGCAGAAGTGAAAAACATGGGATTATGGATCCCACAGTTGTGCAGCAGCCCTCAACAGTGGTTCGTTGATCTTAACAGCCATTAGGGAAAATATAGAGTTAATACCAAACGAGGCGAAGTTAAGACGCTCGATGGGTAAAAACTCTTCTATCCATGTGGAGAGTAAGCTATGAAAGGAAGCCACTGAGGTGAAAGTGACAGAAAATAAGGGACCCTAGTCCATACTTATAAGGCATGAGAGGCTGGACATCAGAAGGCTCAAAAAAGCCTAAAGATTCTTGCGACTGCCACCTTGGAGTGTGCGACCGCAACATCTAGTACATAGCTGCAAACTTCAAATCCTTGTGACTGTGTCCTTTCCCTTGACCTTCCTTGCGACCACAAGGTTATATCTCTACAATCGAGTATACCTTTTTTGTACCCTTTTTGTGTCTCTTGTATTATGTGAATTCTTTTATATTATTTATTGTTTTCGAACAAGACATTCGTTTGTTAAGAATAAGAAATAAATTTGCATAAGTTTAGACCGTAATTCAAGATCTGTATCATGCAAGTACAATCATATGAACAGAAAGGTGAAAGGCTCGAAGGTTCAAGTGAAATTGAGGCACGCAGGCTTGAAAGAATCAAATGCATCATAATGTATCAAAATGCATCAAAAGTGTGAAGAGTAAAGCAGTACATATATAAAAAGGGGGGAAGAATCTCTCTCTTACTATCTCTGGCGAACTCGACGGGCAAAAAGGCCAACATCTGAAGGGTCAGCCTTGATGGAGTCAAATAGCACATCAAAATCATAGCCATCGTCATCATCGCTGTTGGAGGAAGAGATTATCGTGGGGAAACTCTGGACTGATGAGGATCCTTTAGAGTGGGTCCGAGAAGAAGTAGCACGAGAAGCACGACCACGACCTCGAACTGGTACTAGAGCACGCGGCTGTAAAAAAGAGATAAGGGTAAGGACAGAGAAAAGAATGTAGATAAAAATAGTTAGAAGAAGTTGAGGGATACTTACAATCTCAACAATTGCAAGAGAAAAGATAATCCCCGCTGCACGGAGAGCAGCATCTTGTTGGCGGATCAGGGTTCTCATACCACTCATCAGAAGCATGTGACGATCCAACAAGGCTTGGTCCACCTGCCAAGAGGAAGTAAAAACTAAGCAATTAAAAACAAGAAGGGTTAAAGAAGAAAGCTGTGAAAATGAGACAAACCTGCTCTGAACTCCAGGGCTGAAGGAACCGAAATAGGGATATCAAAAGGATATCCTGTGATAAAAACTGCAACAGCCCACGGTACCTCCATAGCTGCCCCTGCTTCTGCAGCAGCTATGCCGCCAACACTAGAAGCACCGACAACCCTAGCTCCTACTCTTGCTCCCGGGGCGGCTGCTGCCCCTACCTCTCTCCCTCTCCTCCTAGCTCTACCCGGCTCAATTGGTAGGTCCCTTGCAGCTCCTGAACGAGGACTCATTGCCCCCATCAGATGTCCCCTCGCCCTTGACGTGTCATCTCCAATCGGCTTCAAAAAAGCAGACGCTGGAGCTCCAACTACCTCCAGCATAATTTTGAGGCCACCTATGTAATCTATCTGACGTATAGAAGCTGGAGAAGGCATGGGGATCCGAAAGTGATCTAGGCCGAGGGCCTGCTGGACGACTCGCTTTCTCAGATATCACTCTCAGCAGAACGGGCCTTCGAGTAGAACCCGAAAGTGCCACAACTACGCATCAGATCTACATCAGCCCTCTCCTTCATCCCCTGCCAAACATCCCAATGAACCTATAAAGCAAAGAAGACATCTGGCCAGAAACAGGGGCAGAATAAAGTAAGTGCAAGGAACATATCAGTGATAGAGCAGTGACCAGAACAGTGGACAAAGCAATGGACAAAGTAGATCAGTGATAGATTACTGGTAGGGCAATGACAGAGCAGTGAACAGTACAAAAAAATAGTAAACAGTGTGAACAGTGAGAATACTGTGATCAGTAAAACTAGTAAAAGGCAGCAGAGTAAAAATCAGAAGGTAGAAGTTGTACCTGGTCAGGGGTCAACCGGTCCAAAGACTCGCAAAATCGATCCAAACTGTTCCCTCTGTGCTTTCTCCCCTTCAATCCCCAGACCCATTGAGCAGCACGAGGGATCACTAGAGGATCATCACAGGAGTTCGTCGGGACGTGCATTCTGAGAAACTTATAACTCTAGAGCTACAAAAGAAAAAGTTAGTAGAAGAATAGGTGACAGATATATAAAAGAGTGAAAGTATAAAAATATAGAGATAAGAATATACCTCCCAGATCCTCCAATACCCTGCCACGCTCAGCTCTTACGGGATCTGTGTCACTGCCCTCATAGAGCTATAAAGGGTAGCGAGTGCCGTGCCTCCCCAGTCGTATGAAGCAACTTGATCCAGGTGGAAAAAGGCTCCCAGATAATGAAGATGAACAATATTTTCCTTGTTTCCAAACAAGGAGACGCCGAACATATACAATACAAGGGATTGGGCAACCCACTCGTAGTGGTGGCGTTCTGTGCAACGGAAATGATGGTAATGCAAGTAAAACCAGGTATATTGGACATGTCCTTGGTCCATCTGGGTCGAAACGGTGCCCAAGAAGTAAGAGCCTCTGTAGACCGTGGGATGTCAAAATAGAAGGGGATGGAATCACCGCCAACCCAGATGCTGGTAAGCATAGAAAAGTCGAGCGGGGTTAGGGTCGTCTCAAATGTCGTGAAGTGGGATGTGTTGGTAGTCTCTCACCACATCTCAGTTAGTGCCGTCATCTGAATCCTGTCATTGCTGGTCTCGCCCAGCAATGGTATAAACCGTGCAAAGCCAAAACCATCAATAAAAGCCCGATTGGGGGTAAGAAGAGCGACATACCACTCTAGTACATCTCTGGACCCACCAAAACCCCGAATAGATCGACCAGCCTGCAAAAGCAAAAAGAAGGAGATCAGATGACATAATAAAAGTAGTTAGATCAAACGGAATGAAAAGAGAATGAAGAAAGAAAAATAATCAAACCCTAGTTATATGCGAAGCGTTGTCTAAGTCATAAGTTCGTAAGACGATTTCTAGGTTTTCTAAGCCCTGGTGCACCAGGCAAAACACGTTTCAAATTATAGTCATATGCAAAACATTGTCTAGGTCTTAGGTTCGTGAGACGTTCCTTAGGTTTTCTAAGCCCTGGTGCGCCAGATAAACCCCATTTCAAATTTTAATCATATACAAAGCGTTGTCTAGGTCCTAGGTTTGTGAGACAATCCCTAGGTTCTCTATACCCTAGTGTGCCAGGTAAAACCCATTTCTAAGACAATCCCTAGATTTTCCAAGCCCTGGTGTGCCAGGAAAACCCTGTTTTAAACCTTAGTCATATGCGAAGCGTTATCTCGGTCCTTGGTTCGTGAAATGATCCCTAGGGTTTTCTAAGCCTTGGTGTGCCAGGAAAAACTAGTTTTACGTCCTAGTCATATGCGAAGTGTTGTTTAGGTCCTATGTTCGTGAGACGATCCCTAGGTTTTCTAAGCCCTGATGTGCCAGGTAAAACCCATTTTTGAGACGATTCTTAGGTTTTTTAAGCCCTGGTGCGCCAGGCAAACCCTGTTTCAAATCCGAGTCATATGCAAAGCGTTGTTAAGGTCCTTTGTTCGTGAGACGATCCCTAGGTTTTTTATGCCTTAGTGTGCTAAGAAAAAACTGTTTCAAATCCTAGTCATATGCGAAGCATTGTTTAGGTCCTAGGTTCGTAAGACGATCCCTAGGTTTTCTAATCCCTGGTGCGCCAGGCAAACTTCGTTTTAAACCCTAGTCATATGCGGAGGGTTGCATAGATCCTAGGTTTTCTAAAGCCCTGGTATGCTAGGAAAACTTTGTTTCGAACCCTACTCATATGCGAAGTGTTGTCTAGGCCCTAGGTTCGTAAGACGATCCCTAGGTTTTCTAAAGCCTTGGTGCGCCAGGCAAACTCTGTTTCAAACCCTAGTCATATACGAAGCGTTGCCTTGGTCCTAGGTTCGTGAAACAGTCCCTAGGTTTGCCAAAGCCCTGCTCCTCAGGTACCTATATGTTTTGTTAAGCTCTACTCCTCAAGCATCCTAATCCCTGCTCCTTAGGCATCTATGTTTTAAAACTCTAATGTTTTAAGCCTTGCCTCCCAGGCGCTTGTGATTTAAACCCTAGCATCTAAGTGTTTATCCAAAATCTCTAGTTGCTCAGGTATTCTGTCAGATCCACAGTCTGACGTCTAGGTTTTTCCTTTTAATATCTTGATTGAATTCCATTTTCCATTGTAAGTCCCTTTGGTTTATTAAAATTGATTATGCCATTGCATTTTAACTGGGGCACTTGGTTACAAGTTCTTCAATCATATACATCATATCATAAGTAACAGGGGATCCTAGATATGCATCTATATTCGAATATAAAGCTACAAGCATGCTCCAACATTGAGAAAGAAGAAAAGAGGACTTACTGCAAGATTATGGTGGGAGAGGTGGTTGTGTGGCTCGCAGAGAAGAAGGTCGAGAGTGACATCAGCAACTGGAGGCTCGTATCTCCTCACCCCACTGGGCCTCCGACAGTGAGGAGTTAGAGCATAATGATGAGGGTTAAAGGGATCAGGAATGCCCTCGCCAACATGGGGATCAAAGAAACCAGCAATCTCAACCTAAGTAGCCGCCTGATCTGCTACTGCTTGCGCTGCTACTACTGCCTGCGCCGCCCTATCTTGATCCTCAGTAGCACGAAATAAACACCGCTAAGCCTCGATCGCAAGTATATCTATATCCCCTATAGCAGTAGAAGGCTGAGGAGTAGAAATCCAACCAGTAGGAATGCTAGAATCGACCCCTCTAATAGCACCAAGGGAAGTGTTGCTGAAAGTAGAAGGTCTTCACCGTGACCTGAAGATGTCATCACCATGACCGTGGCCCGCCTTGTGAAGGATATAGCTAAAATGCTAAGAAAATACTAAAGAAGGTCTAAAAAGCCTTGCAACCTTGAGAGAGTTTGAGAGAGTAGAGGGGTTAGAGAGAGAGAGAGAGAGAGAGAGAGAGAGAGAGAGAGCAAGGGATGCAAGTGAGGTTGATTCGTGCGTCTGGAGGGCTTTTATAGCGATTGTACTTTGCGACCGCAACAATCAGAGTTGGCGACCGTAAGGGTTTCAAAGAGTTTCTTTCCGACCGCAATGTTGTTTTGAAATGATTCTCACGACCGCAAGATGCTCAAACAGTCACACTGCGACCTAGGTCTCTGAACCCTGCGACTGTAAGGTTAGAATGTTGCGGGTACGCCTCTTTATGTAAAGATTGCATTTTGGGGTTTGTGTTTGCTCTTTAAGGCTTGTTTAGTTGTTTGTTTTTGGGGTTAGAAATAGTTTTAAAGCCTTGGCTTGACTTTTTAATTATTTTTATCTCGCGTTTTCATCTCGAATTTTTAGGTATTGACTTGACCTATTAATTTGTGATTTTCTCTTGATAGATTTAGTTTTAAAAGTCTTGACTCAACTTTTTAATTATTTTTATCCCGTGCTCTCCTTTCAAATTTTTAGGTACTAACTCGACAAATTAATTTATGAATTTTTCATACTAAATTTAATTTTAGAAGTGTTGACTCGATTTTTTAATTATTTTTATCACGTGTTCTTGTCTCGAATTTTTAGGTTTTGACTCGACCTATTAATTTGTAAGTTTCTCCTGATATATTTAATTTTAGAAGTCTTGACTCGACATTTTAATTATTTTTATCCTGTGTTCTCGTCTCGAATTTTTAAATCTTGATTCAACCTATTAATTTGTAGTTTTTCTCCTGATAAAATTTAATTTTAAAAGTCTTGACTCAACTTTTTAATTAATTTTATCCCGTGTTCTCATTCCAAAATTTTTGAGTTTTGATTCAATCTATTAATTTGTAGTTTTTTCCTAATAAATTTAATTTTAAAAAGTCTTGATTAGACATTTTAATTATTTTATCCCGTGTTCTCGTCCTGAATTTTAGATTTTAACTCGACCTGCTAATTTGTTATTTTTTTTTGATAAATCTAATTTTAAAACTCTTAACTCGACTTTTAATTGTTTTTATCCCGTTCTCATCTCGAATTTTTAGGACTTGACTCGACCAATTAATTTATGCTTTTCTCATCCTTAATTTTTAGGACTTGACTCGACCAATTAATTTATAGTTTTCTCCCGATAAATTTAATTTTAAAGTCTTGATTCAACTTTTTAATTATTTTTATCCTGTGTTCATTTTGAAATTTTTAAGTCTTGACTTGACCTATTAATTTGTGATTTTTTTTGATAAATTTAATTTTAAAATTTTGACTCGACTTTTTAATTATTTTTATCCCGTGTTCATCTCAAATTTTTTCGGTCTTGACTCGACCTATTAATTTGTCATTTTCTCCTGAAAAAATTTAATTTTAAAGTCTTGACTCGACTTTTTAATTATTTTTATCCCGTGTTCGTCCTGGATTTTTTAGGTCTTGACTTGACTTATTAATTTGTGATTTTCTCTTGATAAATTTAATTTTAAAGTCTTGACTTGACTTTTTGATTATTTTTTTCCTGTTCTCAACCCAAATTTTTATGTGTTGACTCGATCTATTAATTTGTGATGCTTTCTAGGATGTTGACTCGATCTTTTTAATTATCTTATACCCAACTGAGATCTTGACTTGATTTTTAAATTGTTGTTTGTGTGTGCTCCCTGGAGTCTTGACTCGATCTTTAGGATATCTTTCGACCTGCTAGCATTTGCATCTTTTGCATTTGTCCCAAAACTACGTTTTGGTTTGATCCTCAGCAAAAGGGTACGTAGGCAGCTTGACAAAAGCTCAAGCGCGGCCACTATCATCTATATGCTTGTATGTTTTGTAACCTAAGATTGGCGACTCGATTAAATAGATGTTGTCTCTAAGTCTTTGACATAACTCGCATCATGCGTTGCTGCACAAGTTGTGTCAAAGAGGGACAATTATAGACACTCCAATTTGATCCCGTCGAATCCTAGGCTTATTCAGGTGAGTTCAATGATAAAAATCAAGTGGAATGATATCTCTGAACGATCACCAAAAAATAATTCAAATTCAGCATTCTGTGAAATCAAACCACAAGATCATAACCTTGAAGCCACAACCTTCAAACCTTGCAACGTAGTTGTTTATTGGTCCATGTAATTCACCCGCAACCTTTGAACCTTACAACCGTTTTGTTGATTATTACGACAGCAATGTGAAGCTCTTGAAAATCTCAAAATTTGTTGTGGTCGCGATCTTTATCCTCATGATCGCAACCTTTGAAGGTGGCGATCGTAATTTTTGTGAGCCCAGTCTGAGCATTGAACGTGGTAGCATCTCGTTGGTTGGTATGTTCTATATAAACATACATTTGGTATGATTTTAGGGGACCCTTTTGGCTGACTGTGGCGTTGGAATTTTGGGATTTTTCGAAAAATATTTCAAAAATAAGAAAATTCAAAGATATTTAAAAAATATTTTAACACCTTCAAAACTAAATTTTGAAAATTCCTTTTTGTTGAAAATAGAGTCGTCACTTAGTTTTTGAGAAAAATTAAGAAAAAAAATGGCTATTGTTCTTTAAAACGTTTAACCAGAAAAAGAAGGTTCGGGGGTTAAGGTACGAATCGGGGAATGTGTTAAGCACCTCGTTTGCCTAACCAAAAGGTTGACTTCTACTAATCATCATTGGTTCTTTAATAGAATTTTTCAAATGCATGCAAATAAAAAAAATAGAGGTAAAAAGAGAATATCTAAAATTAAATATGAAAAATACATAACATATGTACATAGAACTCCAAACAAAGCAAATAAGAAAAGAAAATTCTAAGTTCTGTGGCATGCAATTTTTAACTAAAAGATACATAGAACACACCGGCATGCAATTTCATCAAAATAAATTAAACTATCATTATTTGAATAAAAGAGTAAAACATCTAGAAGTTGTTAAAATTACCTAAACATGAATTTGCTACAAAAGATAAATAAAACTATCTTAAATATGCTTTCAAGTAAAGAAACAAAAACTTGCATTGACATTAACATGATAAATTGGTAAAAAAAAAAGAGAAATATAAAATAAAATATACATAAAAAGAATCATAGAAGAGAGTTTATAAAAGATGTTTATACTAAGATGTAAAGGGTTAAAAAAATGCTTATTAATAAAAGAACAATCTAACTACTCATATTTTTGCATTTTAAAAGGGATAGAAGAAAATGAAAAGAAAAGAAAGGGATAGAAAGAAAAATTGCACTTAAAGAATTAAATTTAGATTAGAGGACTTTTTATGATTTTATTGGGATTAATGAAAATGAAAGGAAAAGAAGGATAAAATAAAGTTATAAGAAAATAAAGCTGTAAAAAGAAAAAAAAATAGAGTTTTAAAAGAAAAATAAATACATGAAAAGAAATACTAATAAAGAATAATTATACTAACACTAAAAAGAGAAGGAAGAAGAAATAAAATATTATAATGAAATTTAAACTTAATAACAAAAAAAATAAAATGCTATAAAAAGACATTACTCTAATGTTAAAAGAGAAGAAAAATAAAAAGGAAGATAAGAGCTAGCAAAAGAACATTAAACTAATATTGTAAGAAAAGAAAAGAAAATAAAATAGAATGCTAGAACATTAAGCTAAAGTTACAAGAAGATAAATGCTAGAAAAAGAAAAAAAAAAGAAAAAAATACTAAAAAAAGAAATTGAACTGATATTAGGAGAAAAGAAAAGGAAAAGAAAACAAAGAAAATGAAGGATAAATAATTAGACAATCATTAGGAAATGCGAATATAGTATTAACAACTATATTCGCATGTATGTTTGTACATTGATAAAAATCATTAACAACATGGTAAGTTATAATTGCCAAAATATATTAGCATTTAATTTAATGAATGGATTAAATAAATGACAATGTGCTTAGTGTGAAGGTGTAAACTAAGTAATTAATTAAAAAAACTAAACTAAACGAAGCGAATTAAACAATGAACAAGGTTAACTACGTAAATAAAAGAAATGCGCAAATTGAAATTGAAATTAACCCGATCACTCCAAGAGAGAAGAAATAGAGTTCGAGGGATCGGGGATCCAAACGAGTTACCTGAATTGCTTAAGAATTCTCAAGTTGGGAGAATGTATTTTGATGGGCCAATCCTCTGGTGGTGATCCAAGTGAGGCTTCAATGTAGGCGTCGGAGGTTCGGATCTCGGTATTTCGATAGGATTTCAGTGTCGGGGCTCTGATTGCTCAGCGACTCGGCAGAGCTTCTCTCACTAAATTTCTCTAAAATTCCGTCCTTGAAAACGTACCAGAGGTACGGTATTTATAGAGTTCATCAACCAATGAGATGCTGCCACGCTTTGGGACACGATAGGCCATTTGGAGTTGGCGGTCGCCATATTGGACATGGCGGTCGCCATGTTGAAAGAAGGTTCCAAAGGATTCTATTGGCGGTCGCCACAATGCAAGTTGGCGGTTGCCAGGTTTAAGGCGACGTCGCCACTTTTGGCTAGGGTTTCCAAGAGGTTCTATTGGCGGTCGCCACAATGAACATGGCGGTTGCCTTACTTGGACAGCAAGTTTTGATGGTTTGACAAAATTATTTTGGTTTGAAGGTTTCGGGTTCAAATACTGAGCTTGGATCACTTTCCGAGGATTGAACTGAAGTACCATTCCACCTCAAAGAAAAATCTGACGCTTTTGCTGCATTTAAATTCTTGTGTCTAAAATTGAATAATAAATAGGAAGAAAAAAATTAGCACATCACAAAAATTAGATCAGATCGTGGAAAAGAGTTCAAGAACTTAGAATTCTCAATTTTTTGTGACAAACTGGGGATCGAGTATGAGTTCTCCACTCCAAAAATAACACAACAGAATGGTGTGGTGGAATAGAAAATTCGAGTGGTACAAGTGATGGTGATAGTTATGCTACGTGATAAAAATGTTCCTATCAGATTTTGGGCTGAGGCCGTAAATATCGCTTGCTATGCTATTAATTGGGTTTACTTACAGCTGGGCGCTAAACAGACTGTATATGAGTTGTAGAAGGATAGAAAGCTCAATGTGAAATATTTCAAAACTTTTGGAAGCAAATGTTACATTTTAAAAGATCGTGAACAATTGAATAAATTTGACTCAAGAAGTGATGAAGGGATCTTTCTGGGCTATTTCATTAATAGTAAGCATGTAGAGTATACATTTTTCATACTTCTATTGTTATGGAATTTATTAATGTAGTTGTTGATGATATAAGAAAACCTAAAGAGATACTGGTGCCCGAAGCAGACGTGCTTGACTTACAAATGGATCCATAGTTTGCCTAAACAAACTATGGATTCAAGTTCAGACAATGTTACAGCACCAGTGGCGCCAGCAATTTTGGAACACTCATCTCGGGTTAAACTCAATCATCATATTGACCAGGTGATTAGAGAAGTGATAAAACCAATGATGGCACGTCGATAAATGCGGAATTAGGAAAATTAGGTAAGTCATTTATGTTACGTGTTGTTTATAGAGCCAAAAAAAGTGAAAGAGGCTCTAACTGACGATTGTTTGGTTAATGCTATGCATGAAGAAGTCGAATAATTCGTCAAGAATGATGTTTAATAGTTAATACCTAGACCTTAAAATGTCAATGTTATTAGTACTAAATGAATTTTAAAAAATAAGTCTGATGAACAGAGAACTATCATAAGAAACAAGGTTAGGTTAGTGGCAGACGACTACACCTATGTAGAAGGGATATATTTTGATGAGACCTTTGCACTTGTGGTCGTATTAAAGTTTATTCGCATTCTACTTGTTGTGACCTATTAGTTGAATTTTAAATTGTACCAGATGGATGTGAAAAGTGCCTTCCTAAATGGGCAGTTGAAAGAAGAAGCCATTGTTGAACAGTAAAAAGGCTTTGAGGAACCACATCATCCTGATCATGTATATAAGCTCAAGAGAGCTTTGTACGGGCGAAAACAAACCCCCTCGAGCATGGTATGAAAGACTAATCACCTTCCTGATTAACAAAGATTTTATTAGAGGAATTGTAGATAAGACTCTATTCATTAAAAGGGATAAAAGAAATATTCTTATAGCATAAATTTATGTTGATGATATTGTGTTTGGATCTACCTATGAATGTCTTGCCCTTACTTTTTCAAAATGTATGCATAAAAAATTTGAAATGAGCATGATAGGTGAACTAAACTATTTTTTAGGTTTACAAATCAAACAGTCTGACAATGAAATTTTCATCTTACAGTCAAAATATACAAAATGCTTAGTTAAACGGTTTAAGTTGGAATGTACTAAACCTGTTTGAACCCCTATCAGTACATCTATGAAATTGTCAATAGATAAAAAGGATCAAAGTGTTGAACAAACCATGTTTCGGAGTATGATTGGCAGTTTACTATAACTTACAGCCAGTAGACCAGACATTGCACTTAGTGTACTATTTATGCACGATATCAATCAAATCAAAAGAAATCACATTTAATTGTTGTTAGAAGAATTATCTGATATATGAATTTCACTCTTGATTTTGGCATTTGGTTTTAAAAAAATACTAATTCTAACATTATATGTTTTTCTGATGCTGATTGGGCTGGATGTGCAGATGACAGAAAAAGCACCTCAGGAGGTTGCTTTTATATTGGTAATAGTTTGGTGTCATGACATAGTAAGAAACAAAATGTCATATCTTTGTCAACAGCTGAGGCTGAATATATTACTGCTGGTAATTGTAATACTTAATTATTATAGATGGAACAAATGCAATCTGATTATGGTCTTAACTAAGAGTTTGTTATTATCTATTGTGATAATTCTAGTGCTATAAACATCTCTAAAAGTCATGTTCAGTACTCTAGGACTAAGCACATAGACATAAGGCATCATTTCATCCATTAGTTAGTTGAGAATAACATCATCACCCTTGAGTACATTAACACCGAAATCGATCGAGCGGTCTGTACTAGAGGGGTTTTTTAAGTGGGGGATTGAAGTGTTTAGGCTTCATTTTTCTCATACCTCTCTCTCTCTCTTGAACTAAAGTGAGACCTATGGTTTAGTTGTGGTGGGTCCTTTGAGCTTCCTTAGCTCCATTGAAGGTCAATCCTTGCTTCTCTTCCAATCAAGTGACGTTGAAGAAGCTATTATTCGTGTTCAGAGCTCCACCTTCACCTACTCGTTGGAGATTTTCTTATTTGGAGCTTGTTAGGGTTCAACCCTTACTTTAGGACACTCAAAAAGGTAGAATCTATGACTATCTATGAAGATTTATTAGATATGTGTTGTATATTTTGAGTTTATACATGAACATGCAAAAAATTTATGTTTTGAAAGCCTTAGGATGGGGGTTGGGGCTCAAACATGTTAACTCTTGTGGTTTGATCTTTGGTGAATCTATCATGATATAATCGTTGGAGAATCATTAAATTGCAAATGTGAATGTTAGGGTTGGGTTTGAGTTAAACCCATGACAAATTGGGAGTTTTTGGGGTGGGAACTTGAATGATGAAATTGATTAAGTTTTTAGACAAATTGGGGGTTGTAGCAAACTAGTTGTGTATGAATTGCATGAATCCATATGATATGTGAGAATAATGGATGTTGAGTTGGGAGTTTTGTGTAAACCCTATGAATTGTCGAACATGAACTATATGAGAATGTTTGTTATGGCTTAATTAAAATTCTAAGTGAATAGAGTGAATAATTAAGTTCGGGCTTGAGTAGCTCCTCAGTGAAAGAGAAAAAAATTTGCGCAATATAAGGTAGGCCCTTTTTTTGAGTTAATCCCCGTAAAAGTATGCTTTTGGACAGCCCACCCATTGATGTTTTTAAGAGAAACTAAAAATGTGTGCTCTCTGTGTCGAGCTATATGATGGATATTTATTCATTGGGTCTCATGTGGCCTGGTGGTGATATATACGCCGGGATTTATAGGTGTCGTCAAGCTTTGGTACTTAATTAAACCAATGAATGAAGTCGGGTTGGTAAATCATGTGATGTAAATGATTAATGTGAGATTTTGGAAAAACCTTGATAGTGGTTGTATCGTGGAAAATGAAAGGAAATAAATTGAAATGGGAAGTCATAGTTACCAAGTTGGGTTTGAGATGACGGGACTAATGAGTTAGTTAATGCATGTGTGGGTTTTGGGAATCGGTTATGCGAATGAGAATTTACTAGAAAGGTTGATTTGGTTTTGAGATTAAACGTGTTGTGTATTTACATAACCATATTCGCATGTCGTCCATATGTTCATATTTACTTTATTTTCTACGAATCTCGGCTCATGTTGTTTAAAACATTTCAGATGACGATGGGAAGAAGGTGGTAATATGAGAAGTTTGGTCCCAAATACCATTTTTGAAGCTTTTGTGATTGAATTACATACATGTGGAAGGATCTTTTGAGAAATGTATATCTTGTAAATGTAATCTTTCGATACAATGATTTGACTCTTGGGATATTTAGTATTCGTTTTGTAAGTCCTTAAGGCCACCCATACTCATATTTTGCATGCATGGAATGACGTCGTCATTTCAAGGGATGTATGATGATCAGATGATGATTTCTTATGGTTTGGGAATATTTTGAGATGTTTTCTCTACTCCTTTGCTCTTATACTTATAAAATGGGTAACATGAAAGACTTATAGTTTCAAGTATTTTGATGTGGGAAGTCAAGTTTTACCAAAAAAATTGAAAAAACTGTCCAGTAACAATACCACCCCAAGTAATGACCATGCTTTTTTTCTCTACAAAAGTTGTGAAAAACAACAAACAACAAAAAAATCCCAAGTGTATTTTATACCTTAATGCGAATTACTACACGTTTTAACCGATTGTAAGTAGTAAACAAGTGTCCATTGTATTCTCACATTAAAAAATAGTTCATGAATAGAATGTACCTTAATCAGAAAGTTCTATTTCATGATTCTCATAAAATGATTTGTTGCGTGTTTGCAGGGGAGCTTCATCAAGGGGATCAGTAGCCCTATTACAAATTTTTATAAAGTTAAGTATAAACATAACCTGTAAACTAGTAGAACCATGGAACTACCTAAGCAAGAAGACCACTTGCTCTTCCAAAAAGAATCGTAATTGCACTCCCAGCTACATTATCAAAATCGATTATTCGTGCTCCTGTTATTAAATGCTTAACTCATCTCCACACGTTAAAATTTCCGATACTCATCAATTAAATTTAATGACTGACAATTTAATTTAATCGGCTTCTTTAAAATTCTTTAAACCCTTTCACTTAATTTATTTGCCTGCTGAATAATTAAATTCACTTATAGGGTTTGACCCAGTCAAAATTTATAAATTTCTTTAAGGGGGTATCATCAATCCCAAATAATTGAGATATAGATTTCGTCAATAATTAATATTTGTCATATATTTAATACCGCTATCTAACTCACCGAGAGTATTGACCCATAAAAAATCACACCATTTAATGAATCAAAATAACGAATATTAAATATATGCAAATAATAATTATTTTGGGATTAAGAGTATAAGAACTTATAATAATATTGGGGTGTGAATTAATTTATATAGTCAGTACAAAATTAATTATCCCAATGTAGTCCTATTTAATACACAAAGTGTACTAGCACAAATAGTTGGAACACTAGATAACGCTATTATCTGTTCTTCGTAACCAAGATAAGCCTATTAAAACTCTGTACTATAGTCGTACCGATGGTTTGTCCAATTCCATCTAAACTGTAAACTAAAACTTATATTCTGCAAGAACCTATAATATGATTTTTTGTGTGCAAATTGTACTCTACACACCAGATTAAATACTATACAGAATAAAATACATTCATACATAACATTAAAGAAATGGTATTACATACATTGCTCGTTAAGATTTTCATAAAATAAAAAAATAATTTTATTAAAGAATAAAATAAAATACTAAAATTAACAAATTTCGTAATTTTAGTACACAATCTTGACAATTCCTTGGGTGAATTCCTTAACAAACACATCAAACACAGGAAATCCAAGAAAGTAACAAAAATTGGACCAGTAGCTTAGGCAAATTTTCACATTTGACTCGATATATTGAAAATGATACACATTTGACACATCAAATTCTTTAGGCAAATGCAACAAATTTCACATCCTAAATAGCAATACAACAAATTCATTAGGTGTAAGAATTCAAGTAAAATAAATATCGTTCATGACCCGATAAAGAATTTCAGGGGATGTATTAGGTAAAAGAAGTGTATTATATTCTCACATAAAAGGGAAAAAAAACACAACCAACAAGGCATCTCCCAAAAAAATTCAGCACCAGGAAACTAAAGTCAACCAAAGTCGATCGGGCACCAAAACTAGCTCCACCAATCCAACACCCCGCAATAGCATGAACGTAAGACAGCAAAAACCACCACCAAAGTCACACTCAGCAACACAATTCCACCCCCACCATCCCCAAACCACCTGGCATAGCAACTCCCAACCAAAGCACCGCCAACTAAAGCACCCCTCACAAACTCAACAAATACGCAAAGGAGAAACTCCCAACAAAACTCAATAAGTGTCATGCCCCAAACTCCGGGTTACGTGAAACACTCACAAACAATCAAACATAACACCCAACCCGAGAATACACTCTCAAAATAAATATACATGCATTGTATATAATCGCCAAACGACATACATTACACGGTTCCAACACCAGAAAAATATGTTACGACGTACATGTAACAGAAAGAACAAAAAGGAAGACTATAATTCTTCCACCTCTCCGGCACCTCCAGATCAACCTGCGTGATCGGTACCTAAAAAAAATCAAATCCCACATTGTGAGCCAAAGCTCAGCAGAAACTAGACAACACATGCAATATAAGCTAAACATACTAGGAAAACGAGGTGCCATTTTAGACTCTCTTTCAAGTCTTTAAAACAAGTTTTCACATGCAATGGGAAAGTGATGATACAAATAATCTTTTGATTCACTCACAGGAGCCTTAAAAACAGTTTGAAAAAGAGTTTTTAGATCGCAATTCACACGACTCTTAAAAATAATTTGAAAATTGATCTATCCATCCCACAATGCAGTTCATGCAATCTATGTATCTTCTTGGACTTTCACCGAAGAATCGCAGCCCCCATCTATACAACGCACACAACCCGTGCACTCCACACAACGCACGCAACCCGTGCAACACACTTCTTCACGAACTTTCACCGTAGGACCATCATCCGCCGTCATCAGACATTTTCATGGACTTTCACCGTAGGACCATTATCCACCCTAACTAAGGCATTGTTGACCAGGGTCAACGAATATCTTCACAGACTTTAATCGTAAGACCATTATCCGTCCTCATATGCATATCTTTACGGACTTTCACCGAGGGACCAAAATTTGCCCCACATGTGCAATACAGATACAAATCTACGTATTAACAGGCATCCCTACACATGCCTAAACCACGAGATAAAATCGTATACCACGGGATAAGACCGCATCAAAACAGGCATACTAAACCGGGGTTTAAATGCATAAAGTCACGTACTATCACTACGTTACACAAATCACGTCACATGCTACACACGTGACTCACACAACACTTGCAACTTATGCAACATGCGTCACATGCATCTGTTCCTCATATTCTATATAACCATGGCTATAAAACTTCTGAGTTTTAAAGCATGCAACCATGGTACACGTAACGATATCAAAATTATATAATCCATTTACATAATTCGTACATATATAAACAGTTATAAATTCACATAATCACGTATAACAATACATCACGACGCCACCCGTCAAAACAAACCGACATCTACTCACAAGGACAACCAACATCTAACCAGGAGGCCAACATCTAAACCTCTCACAGAATGCTTCTCAACAAAACCCACCTTTAAATCGAACCACAAACCCATACGTCCCGCAAGTACCCAGCACGCACACAACCGTGCCACAACACTCAAAACTAACCATACACGTCACACCGAGGACGGCACCACAAAAACACCCAAAGCCACCACACAACCAACTGAACCCCAAAAAGAATCCAATAGTATTTCAGTCGACTGATCCCATAATTAATCAACTGAATACCATAGAAAACCAATTGGAAACCAAGGACCCAACCAAAACCATCGAAACAAACACCAAACGCCCACACAAGACCTCATTCGACTGGACCTAAGCCCCCAGTCGAATGAAAACTCTCAGGAAAAGCCAAAAAACCCAAACAGAAGCTTTTCAGTTGACTGACCTGAAGGTCCAGTCGACTGAACTCCCAAACTCAAGATCCAATCTACTGACCTCCTAGGTCCAGTCGACTAACCTCAAACAGGAACCGTTTTTAAGCCACAGTTTTAACCCTTCAAACCTCGAATTGAAGCCTCTAAACTCCCGTCTAACACCCTCGGACTTTCACACACCCAAGCTTCACACCAAAACCACAAAAGAAACACCCGATGCCTAATTTCATCCACCAAAATTGACGTAAAATGATTTTTAGCCCAAAAATCCAACTTAAAACAAACTCAGATCTACAGCAATTTAACCGTTAAAGACACTCGTGGTTACACGTAGCAC
Organism: Heliamphora exappendiculata; assembly: GCA_034768845.1. Taxonomy (NCBI): domain Eukaryota; kingdom Viridiplantae; phylum Streptophyta; class Magnoliopsida; order Ericales; family Sarraceniaceae; genus Heliamphora; species Heliamphora exappendiculata. Next base: position 34,572 of record JAOTRH010050368.1, read on the forward strand.
CCTTATACGACATAAGAGTTTAGGATCTTACCTCGGTGAGTTAAAAACTAGATGCCTCAAATCACATGTAAAATCAAGCCTCGCCGAAATAGAATTTTGTCCGGAGGAATGCGTAGTCCACCATGCCAATAGCAGGAATTCGCTGTCTGATCGTTAAAAACTGAACCCCTAAGCCCCCGAGAAGTTAGAGAGAAAGCAGAGAAAAAAAAACTTATTGCAGAAGTTTTGAAAATATCTTTTGAAAATATTTAACTCCAGATATTTATAAGCCTCCAAAATATCTTTTTTTTTTGAAAATTTTCAAAATTTGTACCGCAACACCCCACGGCCCCGAGAACTTGGCCCGCATGCATATCTAACCCCGATTATGCATCAAAATGTATTTAAACATGCAAAAGCAAAAACGCTAATCGTACATCGAAAAATGCCGAAAAAGAAAACAGGTTAGGGTCTCACAACTTGTCTTCACCAAATCCAGCCAAAGCATTAAAAATCTCCCAACTAAAACATCTCCCAACGAACTCAATAAAGCTAACAAAGCCAATTACTAAACGTATGCCCAAAACCAGGGCAAAACCTTATTGATAGTACCATGCTCCATACCAGCCACTAAAAAAGTTGGCAAGAACATCCATCGTGGTTCTACCTCTTGACGACTGATAAACCACATGACTTCTTTTAGACATTTCAACACACAACCTAGCCTCAAAACACCCCACGCCTCATTCCTTTTACGCGGCTCCTTTCTTCTGTATTCTTTTAGACATTTTAGCAAACAACTTGATCTCAAACGAGATTTCTATCTTTTCACTAACTTTCGCACCATTCTCCTATATTCCACCATTCTCCTCTTAACTTTTCAGACACTTTGTCCCCGATGCCTTGATGTAGAAGAGCTAGCTAGGGTTTTGCGATTTCAACGAGAATGAGAAGTAATCAATTTTCTAATTTTTTCTAATAGCAAACAATTATACAAAAATTCAGGATTAATACAAACTCTTGGCGTGAAGAAGAGTTACAATCTTCGTGGTCTCGATTTTTTTGAGGAAGAAACGATCGATGGCTTGATTATAAGAGCTAGGGATTTTTCGACTTGGCCACATGAGAAGAAGAACGGGTTTTTCAATTTTCTTAAGGAAGAAACGATTGACGACTTCATTATAAGAGCTAGGGTTTTTTGTGTTTGTTCGCGCGAGAAGGAGAGAAGAGTTTTTGATTTTGGACGAAACGATCAATGAGAACAGAGTTTCACTATTTCTTCCAATAGCAAGGATTTAGGATTCACAGGGACTCTTGGCGATAGGGATTTCTTGGTGGGACTCTTGGCGGATTAATTTGAGTAATTGCAGCGGATGCTTATAATTGCAACTGGGCTTCAAAATGCTGCCAAAGACTTAGGTTTTTGACATTTTTTGACTCCGTTGGTATATTGGATTTCTAGCGATGGTTAGATGAACCGCTAGTAAAAAAAAACCACTGGTAAATGTTGGTTTTTTTGTAGTGTTATGCGGAATTTTTTTTAAAAATAACTTAACTATTCTTTTAATAAAAGACGAAGAAAATATTACTTTAATTGTTTTAGGCTTCAATTTCTTATCCTTTTTAGAACTTTTTAAATATTTTGGTCTAATATTACATTTATAATTATTGTGAAAAGATGAATCTAAATATCTAAAACTCAAATTAACATTGAAAAGGCAAAAACAATAGATAAAAAAAATAACTCAAACAAACCCTAATACCTCCCCGGCATTATCTCCAAATGGCATGAGAGACTACTAAAGATTTCAAGTGAGTGTTTATCCCAATTGAACTTATGGTATTAGGAATTTCGATCTCATCTGTTTTTGATATTTTGTCTTGGCAAATCTGTGATAAAACATGTACATCTTATTTTTTAATATTTTGATGTTTGTTGTTTTGGAAGTTAAGCCTATATGTTGCAGCACGACAAAAACTGTGCAGAAACTAGGAGCTAGCCAAGACCACTCGATCGGTTTGTTTCACAAAAATACTTTATTTTTTGCTAGGGTTGCTGCATCCGTTATTCATGAATAGGATAAAGTTCATAATTATAGAGTATTAAAGTGTGTGCTTTTAGAGAACATCTTTGAACTATTTCTTGATGATTATTTAGAAATTCAAGAGCCTCACGAAGATCATCAAGGCTAGAAATTATTTCTATCTCAAGCGGTGAAAACCGGTGGTGGATTCCGTCGGCGTTTAAGCACATATTGGTGTACATAGAATCGATAAGAGTAATTTATGATCGTAATCCGTGGATTCAACTTTGTATTATAAGAACTCTTGTAACCAATACTTTTTATAGTGTTTGATCTCTTTTGGACTTGAATTAGTTGCGTGGCTTTTTACCCTACTTTAGATTTTTCACGTTAAAAAATCATATATTCTTTTGGTTATTGCATTTATTTTGTTTTTCTTGTTGGTTCAGTTCATCGATTAGTGGAAATCAAATAAAAAAACAAAGTATATTTTTTCAATTAGTATCAGAATAGGTCATTTAAAAAGTTTTATGTGTTCATTTTATATAAGTGTTGATGTAATTGGTTGATTTGCAATAATGGATATGATTGGAGAAGGCACATCGACCGATAGACCTCCAATTCTTGACGGATCAAATTATCCACTTTGAAAAGTTAGAATAAGTACTTTTCGAAATTCAATTGACGAGAGAGTATGTCTATCAATTGTCGATGGCTATACGTATTCTACTATAGTTGTTGACGGAGAGACTATCTCTAAGCCCTCAACTAGATGGGATGAAACTGATTTTGAAAAAGTTGGATGGAATAATAAAGTCATAAATACTATCTTTAGCGAAGTCACTCAATAAGAGTTTTGTAGAATTGGCATTTGTGACTTGGCTAAAGAAATTTTGGATTTTTATCAAGTCCCTCATAAAAGAACTCAAATCGTAAAAATCTTAAAATTTTAATGCGTCACAACAAATGTTAAAACTTTACGTACGAAAGATAATGAAAAGTTTAATGATTTTTATGCAAAATTGAGTAACATTGTCAATATTTCTTTTAATCTTGATGAGAAAATTCCTAACTCTAATGTCATTCAAAAAATTCTTAAATCTTTACCCAAACGATTCCAACCAAAGATTACTGCAATAAAAGAGAGCAAAGACGTAGGCTCTCTTACTATTAAAAGTATGGTTGGAAACTTGTAGACGTACGACCTAAATTTTCAAAACAATAAGGTTTCAAAAAATGTGGCTTTTATTTCTACCCAAAGTGCTGTAAGTAACTCTGATGATGAACTTGATCCCGATATGATGGCTATATTTGTAAAAAAGTTCAAAAAAGTTTTAAAAAATAAAAAGCCTAATCAATAGGGTAAGTCTCAAAAGAGAATAGGTAATAAAAAATTCAGAAATATGTGCAAATTTGGTAATAAAGGGTCGAAGGGTCAACCCTTTAGTGCTCAATGTTATGAATTCAAAGGATATGAATATATTTCTCAAGAATGTCCAAATAATCTTAAAAGAAAGCAAAAAGAGTTCACTGTCACATAGGATGATGAGAGTGAACATGACCTGAATGACGGGAATGATTCCAATGATGGAGATGATAATGCTATTGCTTTTATTGCTTCTGTCAATGAGAGTGACACTGAGTCTGATGATGGAAACATTGTCAATGACTTTATTGAAGAAGAGAGGAAAGATGTTAATAATAATGAAGAGAGTAAAACTTTTCAACAAGCTTATGACAAGCTTTACATTGAGAGTTATATATTGACCAAATAGAATGTCAAACTGCTCAACAAACTCAGGTTGTGTGAAAAGAAAAAAAAAATTCAAGGAAGTTCTCACTGAAGCTCAAGATCTGGTAGGGAGATTAAAGTTAGATCGGGAGAGTTTGTTTGAGAAGCTTACCTGGTGTGAAAAAGAGAGAAATGATCTATCTGGTTTGAGTTAAACCAGAAAAATCAAGATAGATGTCCTTAAAAAGGAATTGTGTGCTTGTGTTAATTTCAGTGAAGTGCTTGAATTAAAATTGGTTAAATTTAAAACTATTTTATTAAATGCTCAAACTACTTTGAAGAAATGACATGCAGATACACTTGCTTTGGATGGAATACTTGACAAAACAAAAAATAGTGACGGACATGACAAGACTTGGATTTACTAGAGCCTCATTAAGTAACTCACTGAAAGGAAAAGAGAAGGTCAACCAATTAACATAAAAGATGGTTGCACCTACTTCTGTACAAGCTACCAAAGCAAAAGTGCCAGGCTAAAAAGTGGTAGAAGTTGATCCCTCAACATAAGTCAATGCAAATAGGAGAAATCAGACGAAAAAATCAATATTACATAGGGTGAAGTAAGCTTAAGTTCATCCCTATTTGTCATCATTGTAGTGTTCCTAGTCATATACGTCCTAACTGTAGAAGTTTGATGAGAACTTATTCATCTGGTGATAATTTTGTTCCAATTTGGCATTATTGTGGAGTCAGAGGATATATTAAGCCATACTATTTTCATTTGCATAGAAATTTTAATTCCTATCTTGAATATTTACATGTTCCTAAGAAAGATAAATTATTTGATCAAATAAATAAACTACAAATAGAATGGCCTATCCCAGGATTAGGTGACCTGCTTCCAATGCGTTAACTGAAAATGGTCTTGTTAGAGATGTATACTAAAAGCTGTACTTTATGTAATACTTTTGGTATTGATTTTATTTATTAATAAAATTAATTTATTTTCTATTTTTAATGAGAATTTGTATGAGAAATGTTTGTATTGCATTATTTATTTAATGTTATGCATGTGTATCTTTAATTCTACATAGTAGATAATCTGTTGTATATAGTTCGACTTACACACAGAAAATTAGATTATTAATTTTTGTAGAATATAAATTTTTTGGTTTACAATCTGTAGCATAGTATTTTAATAAATTTATCTTGATTATGGGGAATGATTTAGTTCCGACCTATGTGCTAATACACTATGTGTGTATTAAATAGGACCGTGTTGGGGTAATTATTTTTATACTAACTATATAAAATAATTAATACCCATAATTATTATGAGTACTTATACTTTTAATCCTAAAATAATTAATAGATACGTATATTTAGTGTTTATTATTTTAATTCACATAAGAGGGATCTTTTACGGATTAATAAGTTCGGTGAGTTGAATAATGACATTATGTATATGGTAAATATTAATTATCGACGAAATTTACGTCCCGACATAGGGATTGATGATACCTCCTTAGGAAGCTTATAAGTTTTTATTATGTCAAATCTTGCAGGTGAATTTTATAATCTGACATATCAAATAAGTTAAGTGGAAAGTCTTAAAAATTTATAAGAGGTCGATTAAATATAATTATTAGTAATTTTATTTAGTCAACGTGTATCTGTAATCTTAATGTGAGAAGATAGATAAGTATTTAATAATAAGGAACTCGAAAGATAATTTTGAAAATAAGACCAGGAATGCAATGCTGTGAATCCTCTTGAAATAGAGGGTGCCTTAAGGAACACAAGCACATGTGATGCATGGCTGTCATCAGCTTGTTTTGTAAGGTGTAGATCCTTGTTGTAGCCTATATATATACCGTTATAACCTTTCGAAACCCAACTTTATTCCTTAGGATTTTTGCGAACTTGTAAATATCAGATAAAAAAGAGGCAATTAGTTTAGGGTTGAAATATGAAGGATTAGAACCCACACACTCTATTTGGGTTTTGGTGTATAAGAATATGGTAGAAGATCTGAGGTGCAGACGAGCATTTAGATTCATGCTTGAATTTTTTAGATTTTCTATTTAAGTGCTGAGATGAGATCAAATTAAAGAGGTCTCGAAGGTATAATCCATGTTCTGTTTTGTTGGGTTTCCTAGGCTTGTTTTTGCTTTCGTTCCGGATAAGTTAGAGTTTCTCGTTTGGATGCCGTTCGGACACTTGCGAGTAGCAATTTTTTTTGGTTTGATTCGTATGCACTATCATCGGTTCTTGGAATTTCGGTCTCCTTTAGATCTTTCCAAAGCAATACCCAAACCCCAAGTTACACAAAGTAAAACTAGATATAGGAGAATTTGGGTAAGAAAAATTGATTTAGATGGTCTTCTTGCATGTCAAAACTGTTAAATTTTTCTTTAGATTTCATTTTCTTAGATTTTTTTTTTGTTCTTGTTAAGCCTTATCAATTTAAAAAAAAGGGAGGGTGGGGGATAGTGTTAAGATGTGAATACTAGTTTCTATGCATGTGGTTAACTTTGTGTGAAATCTTTTTGTCTCTTCTTTTAGGTTTAATACACCCCTTGAATTTTAAATAACCTTATTCATATTGTTCTAGAACGTCTTCAAATATTATGTTATTCCGTACACTCATTGAACGTTGTCAGATGCAGGGATCCTCCAAACTTAGAATCTACCTTTCTATGGGTTTTTATTCTTACTTCCAATTTTTTTAAGTTTTTATAAAATGACCTTATAGTGGCGACTCACAAAAACCTGAGGGTCAAACTCCCTCCTACACATGATGCTGTATTTCATTAATAGTTGGCTCAAGGAAAGGGCTACTATACACATTTGTCTTATTTTTTGCAATTAGCGTGAAAACTGCTAATGAAAATTGTGTGGTTGATTGTCATACAACCCAAAGAAGAAAAAAATATTTGTAGCTATTGGTTGAGGGGGAGTTGTTCTGTAAGGTGATCAAGGTCTAAGATGGTTTGACCATATGAAATTCGTGATTTCTGATTAGTAAATGTGACTCAACAATATCGATTCAATATAGAATTTAATCTTGGAGTCTAAAAACTCTTCAATCCACACACACACACACACACAATGTTTTACATAGACTCTACCCTAACTATGTTATGCTGTATATGAATATAGGCTATCTTTGACAATTTGTGTGTTTTGATCTCATTGACAAGATGTTGTGGTTTTAAATGAGTAACTAATTTTATAGGTCCTGTGCCTACTCCTTAATTTTATTCCCTACACTCAAACAAAAATATTTTAAATAGTAATTTTTTAAGTTCTTTCTTGGTGTTTCTATGTCTCATGGTCTTTTTTTTATTTATTTTGTTTTGGTTGACAATGTCAATTAGTGACAAAAAAGAGGGAAGGACATCTAGCTAAGGGGGAGAAAAATGTAAACCGTTGAATGATTGAAGTTTTAGAGGATAAATTGTTGAATGCTTGGAGTTTTGTCACATAATTTCTAAAGGGAGAGATTGTTAGAAAGTTCGATCTCATCTGTGTATGAGATTTCGTCTTGGAAAATTTGTGACAAAACATGTATATCTTATTCTCTGATATGTTCGCGTTTGTTCTTTTGGAAGTTAAGTTTACTTGTTGCAGCACGACAGAAATAGTGCCAAAACTAAGAGCTGGCAAGACTGCTTGATCGGTCCGTTTTTGATCGGTGTGTTTTACAATAACACTTTAATTTTTGCTAGGGTTAGCGTAGCTGTTATTCAAGCACAGGATATAGTTTAGAATTCTAGAGTATCAAAGTGCGTGCTTTTAGATAACATATTTGAACTATTTTTTGATAATGCTGTAGACATTTAAGAGCCTCCTGAAGATCATTAAGGATAAAAACTGTTTCTCTCTCAATTAGAGTTTAAGTGGATTCTCAAGCGTGTAAGACCGGTAATGAATTTCGTTGGCGTTCAAGCACATATCGGTGTACATGAATTTGACAAGAGTAATTTATAGTCATAAGTTGTAGATTCAAATTTATACGGTAAGAACTCTTATAACGAATACTATAGCAAGTGTAATGGGCCTCACATCAAATATTAGTATAAAATTCACCACTTATTAGTATACAATAATTTATATTTATCTTATATTAATTCACAACACTTTTTATATGATATTTATTCTACGTAACGTATTTTAAAGGTTAAGACTTATTTTATCCAGTGATTAAAATTGAATTTATTTTTTTTCTCTTTTAACTTTTTTTTACCTTTTATTATCTCCACTCTCACTAGTAACTTTCCACTCTCCTCGTTTCAAATTTAATCTTTTTCTATCTCCTCAAAGAAAATAGCATGAGTAAAAGTAAAAAATGTACGTGTACATACATTTGTAACATAAATGAAAGAAAATATAGTTGACGGTTATATATTTTTATTCAAATTAAGAGCGAGCTTAATGACAATTATTAGTGATGCTACAAAATCGCGGTGAGCCAACTAAAAATTATTTAATATTTTAATAATTAAAGAGTTTATAACATCAAATTATCTTTGAAGTACCTTTAGCCAGACGAGGCAAGGGGCACACAACATGTCACTGTGCTCTTAATAGGAGATTGGCTCCCCTATACGTATTTATGATTAGATCTGTCTATCATGTAAAGCTCGCTGAGTATGCTGCCTATACGAAAAATAAAATTTATCCAATATTTTTAGTTACAAATATTGGATTGTCTTTATTTTTTATTCGAATAACATTCTCAGAGAATTCAACATAGTGAACAAATTCGATCATAAAAATATAAACAAAAACCAAACCTTTTGATAGCACAACAACGAAAACCTTACGACGACCTCTCTGTCTCCAACAATACAACTACTAGGGCTTTCTTAAGTTTTCTGTAGCGGGGAGGCGACATCATTCCTTTTTCTCTGAATTATCTGTTCTTTTTTATTCCTTTCCCATTTCTCTTTTTTTTAATTTTTTTATCTAGTGTCTTAGTCTCCTTTTTTTGTCTCTTTCCTTTAGTTTTGGATTTTGTTGTTGGTAGTGTTTTTTGTATTTCTCTATGCTACCTATTTTTTTCTTTATTTTTGGTGACTGAATGACTATCGTTTACTAACGACGAAACCGTTTTGATCAAGCAAACATTCGTTTTTCGACGATGAATCTTAGTGCCTTTCATGCGAAAGTGAAAATGTTAGTTCATCATCATCATCTTCTTAGATTTGGTTTTAGATTTGTACACGGATTATAACCTAATTCCATTTACTGTTTTTATCATACTAGGCAACCATCTCCGATTAAAAAATACCAATCTTGTAAAGTAGAGATAGAAACAGTGGTTCTTTTGATAAATGTTGTAGAGCAGTAGCATATATATGAGGTTATTGTTTTTTCATTTTTTTTATTTTATGTATTGTTAGATCCTCCTCTCGTAGGAGTTTTATATTCTCTTGCATGGATGGTTGATGTCTTTTCTTTGTGAATGTTGTTTCTTCTTCTTTTGTGAGAGTTTTTTTTACTCTTTTTTAGAGTTGTTTTATTCTTATCTATGTATTATTTTATTTAATTTATTATCGATAAAAAAAAATATATTAACATCTAGTACATCTTTCCCGATTAAAAAAAGAAAAAAGAAAAAAGAAAAAGGGCAACAAGGTGTCATCTCTCACGGCACAGCAGACACCCTTACTATCTTTATGCAGTAAATGCTAGCATAATAATATACATTAAACGTAACCATATTGGTCTGAAACATATCCAGATATACGGGCATTTGATTTTTGGAGGAGTTGTACAACAACTGAATCAGCTTGGCCGAAGCGTCAATTTCGGAATAGTAATTGTTGTTGCCATTTATGGGAAGGGAATTCCTATTTGTACTACCCTTCCTTATTCCAACTCTCGTCTGTACTCGCCTGAATTCTTTTAATTCCATTGCGTACTCGCCTGCCCATTCCTGCACACTCGAATTTAATTTCGGTCCAATTAATGGATTATTATTATTATTACATAGCAACAAAAGAGTTTTAATATTAACATGGAAATGCAGGCCCGTTTGGTTACAGTTTTCAAACTCATTTTTTAAAAAATTGTTGTTCTAAAATAAGAAAAATGCAGTTGCTAATAATTTTTACAAAATAATTTTAAAAAATGTGAGTTAAAAAACATATTCAAAACAAAAATATTTGGAAACGATTAAAACTTGTTTTCAAATTTTTTTTGAAATTTTTTTTTCAGTTCTGACAAATCATCGTCGAGCATCCACCATCATCGCTGGCCTGCTATCGTCGTCACCGAGCTGTCGTCGTCATTCATCGACGTTCGTCGCATCTCAGATCGTCTCAAATCATCAACGACGGTGACCCTCTCAGATCGTCTTAGATCTAGCAGAAACTCTCTCAGAAATCGTAAGAGATACCCTTTCAGATCGTCGTTCATCGCTTCTCAAATCATTTGCCCAGGCGATCGTCTCAGATCTAAGAACTGAAATAAACGTTCGTCTCAAGCAATCGTCTCAGATCGTTCGCTCAGGCGTTTCAAATCGTGATAACTGAAACAATAAGTCGGCAATGAGAGAGGGAGAAATGAAACGTAATCGTCGACAACGTCTCAATCGTCGATGGCGTCTTACGCAGCGGCGTCCATTTCTCGATTTGGGACAGTTATGGTTATGGTTAGGGTTAGGATTAGGATTAGAATTAGGATTAGAGTTTGTAAAAATAGTACACCAAACACAATTTTTTTTAAATTTTTTTCATAAAATTATTTTTTAAATTTATTTTTATAAAATGGTTTTCAAATAACAATTTTAGAAAACGCAATCAAACAGACCCTACCATTGTCCAATTAAACTCTAATTGGTGATACCGGCCGGAGTTTAAACTTTAACCGATAAGAATTTAACTTTTACCTATTATAGTTTATTATTATTCATCACTCAATGAGAAAAAGTTAGTAAGACCCATATTAATATCCATTGTACTTATTATTCAAAGTTTTTTAGTCTTTTTTTGGTACTATTTTTTATATGAAAAATGGTAACAACAAATTAATAGATAGTGATTAATAAAAAAGAGTACATTAATATTTATACAAAATATATTAATATTAAAAGAATTTATCCATATTATGCTATTTACCGCAGCTCGTTGAATTGTTTTTAGCAAGATCGGTCATTTATATGTACTTATCTAAAATTATATATTTAACTTTTTGAATATTAATAGCTAAAAAAAGAGAGAGAACCTTCAATTATAACAAAAAAAAGCATCTATTAATAAGTAACCCATTTGATTTTTAAATAATCCAATAACAATTCATGATTTTTTTAATTTTAGATCCTATTAAAATATTTTTTTCAATTAGGTTCCGTTTGTTTTAACGTAAAATATTTTTAGATAAAACATTTTACCTATTTTCCGGTGTTTGGTTAACAAAATATAAGTAAAATATTTTTCTTAAGTAAAATATTTTACATCATAAGTCAAAATTGTTTTTCTTTTATAAAATTCGTAAATCATTTTGGGTATCCATAATGAACAACCCTCCCTTCCTCCTTCCACCGCATCACAGCTGCAGGGCAACGGGATTGTAGAACCAATCCTACTCGATCTAACTGCTCCATCAACCAATTCTACTCCATTGATTGCAGAACCACTGCCGACGGGCGTGAAAATTCGTTCTTGACCAGCCTCTATCTGGAGGTTCTATACATTTCACTAAAAGAAGGTTACATCCAAGTTAAAAATCCAGTAATCTCATAGAACTGTTCGGGAACCAAAGCGTAGTCAGAGGAGGAGGAGTGGACTCCGTCGACTTGGGAAAAGGCTCTTTTGTTTTTGTTGGGGTGACGGATAATTGGATCCCTGCCGTGCTGGTTGTGGGGTTTGAATAATTGGACGGCACGGACGGTAGATCGCTATTCGATCACAATGTGTAAGAATTCTTACACCGGCAGCTATTGTTTTTCTCAATTTGGAGCTCAAGCTAGACGAGTTTGAGCGATCGTACACTGTTTTGATTCTTTTGGGAGGGAAAGAAAAAAATTGAAGAAAAAAAATTGAACTGAACAATAGAAAAAAGAATTTTTGAAAATATTTTTCATATGTCAATCAAACACCAAAAAATGAAAATAAAAAAGGTAAATTTTTTAAAAATATTTTACATCAAAAAATATTTTATTTTGAAACAAATAGAACCTTAGTGTTAAAAATATTTCTCTCTCTAAAATCTTGTCTTTAGGGTTTTTGAGCCTGAAAGATAGAGACTGCGGTGGTAAACCCATCTTGTCTTCTCTGGAGATCACCTCCTCTTTCTTTATACCGATCTCAATTTCTCTATCTTAATCTCGACCACCTTTTAGTTTTTTTTTCTCATTTTCTTTAATTTGTATTTGATTTTATTTTTTGGTATTTTTTTTCTAATTCCTCATTTTAATTGGATGTAGAAGAAATATGACAATGTGCAATTCGTGATAATTGCTTGTCTTTTGACAACGTGTAATTCATGATAATTGGTTTATCAAACTTTTTTAGCGTGTTTTAATAATATTTTCCTAAATAGAAGTTTGCAATCCTCTCTATGCAGAGATGTGATTTTCTCTTATATAAGGGTGTTTTCTTTCCTTGCGTGGAGATCCTTTTAAGAAAGTCTTGCATTGCATTCGATGCAACTTTTTAATTAATATTTCATATCAAATTTAAAATATATTTAAGTCTTGATATTTTTGAATCATAAAAAAAAGACAATAAAAAAGAATAAAATAGAAAATGAGAAAGTAAAAAGCAATAGATATCCATAGGTGTGGTGGAAAAAGGTATTACAAAATTATATGTCAGGAGCTAGCTAGATATATAAGGAAATAAAAATTAACAATGAGAGGTAATTGAAGAAAATTATTAAATCTATATATAAAATTACTGTTCTTATTTTCAAAAAAATCAATAGGGACAATTTTAAAATCTTTCTTAAAAGTTGTCAGTGTATTTATAAATTTTCAAAAATCAATGAAAGCAACTATCCACTCATTCTTGTGTGGCTCCGCCCATGATCTATACAGATAATTTTTCCCAAAATTTAAGTCAATTATGTTCCAAATCACACTATTGCACTTGAATATGGCTTAAAAATTGCGTAGGTTGTAACGATATTAAGCCAAGTTGATTCACAGTGATAGTTTAAATATTACTTAAAATCTTAGCGAATCTCCAAATATGTTTTTAAGTTTGAGCTCATCTCAAATGAGCTTCAATCGAATTACATTTAGGTCTTGATTTTTTTTTAAACAACCAAACACTGCATATATGCCGATCGAGTTAAGTTCTTAAAAATTATTTGATTTCAGAACAAGTTCAATCTCTACTTGTTCATATAACAACTCGATCTCAAATAAACTCTATTAAACCAAAGAGGAAGTTGAATTGAGTAACTTGATTCATTTTGGAGGGGATGACATAGCATCCATAAATTAAATCATTTATGAATGTATCCACATAAGTTGGCAATGTGATAGGAAAGCAGGACACCCAACTCCAGTTGTAATTTTTAAAAATTATATTCAAAAAAAAAAATTTTTTAAAATTTTAAATGAATTTTTATAATATTGTTTGGTTGACAAAGTCGAGAGTTATTTCTCAGTCCATTAAGTACTGCGGAAGAGAAAAAAGCAAAAGCACTTCTAAATCGTTTTTATAATTTTCATTTTTTAGGTCATTTTTTACCTCAGTTTTCTGAAAATATTTTTTTGAAAATTGCTAACAAACGCATTTACTAGGTTTTGCAGAATTTTTTTGAAAAAAATAAAAATAAAAACTGTAACCAAACAGGTTAATTTATTATTATTTTTTATTATTTTTTAGGGTACGACACAAGCGGTGACCATGCGCAAATAGTGGGGAGTGATGATATTGACATGAGATTTTAATTTCTTTGTAATTAATCTACCTGGTGGCCATGCTTCTAATCTCATAGCGTGGTCACAAAGATGACGTACCCACATTTTTATACAAGTCTCAGTTTGGAATAATGATTTATTTATTTTGATTTTTATTAATTTTTAATAATTTTTTATTATTTAATTAAATTATTAATTTTTTAAAATTTCTATCATCGAGACGATCTGACAAAGAATATTTTTAATCAAAATATGAAAATTCCAAAAATAACAAAAATAAGTCAAAATAAGTTAAATTTTATATTACTTATTTATGTTTTTAGTGAACTTTTTTTATTTTTAATTATTTTTTTAAATTTCCCTATTTCTCTCATTATTGAAATATGAACAAAAAAAAGAATTATTGAAATATGAACAAAAAACAAGTTTTAAAATAAATAAAGGGGGCCACAAATGGGTTGAAGAGACAAATGGATTGACCACTGAAATGTCATTTGTATCGCTTTGAACAATTAAAACAAAGAATGCCTTGCTTAGCTCTAATCCAAATATCCATTGCATATATACATGATTGATTGAAACCTACACTTTTTGCATATGGTTTCCCATTGGAATTAACCCTAAAAAGGTTGGACATCTTAGACCCAATTCAGCTAAACTAAATTTTGATTGATAATTAAGGTGTTTGTTTAACTTTGTTAAGACATTTTTAGGCTTTTTTTTTCTCCTCTTTGGGTGAGATGGGACTAAGTGTTCTTCAAAATAAATGGGCAAATGGAAAAAAGGCACTAATAGGAATAGCAATTTCTCACGTCTCACTATATGTCCGCACATTCTCGTCCCGTTATGTACACAAAAATGTTCACCCCCACTAACAAATATAGTGGGAAAAGGTATTTTTTTCATACACTGGTTTCCTACCTCGTCTCCCATTACATAAAATATAATAGTTCTAAAATATAAAAAATATTTTATTTATTTTTTATTTTTATCACTATTTTTTACATTTTGTATTATTGATTCATCAACTACTATTTATTTATTTATTATGTTATCTATAACTCTTATTTATATCACTCATTTAAAGCCTAAAAATGAAATTATACCCACAATATCTCTATCCCAACTTTGCTTTTGCTATTTTTCAAATACTTTTTCTTATTTCCACCCTAATCAAATAGAAAATAAAAATTAGAGACCTCATCTCTGCTCCTGTCTGGTCTCATTGCCACCAATAAAAAATTTGTGTCATCTTTCTTTGTTTCAACCTTTAATTTTTGATTATTCAAAAATAAACTTAAAAATTTGTAAACAAATAAATAAATTTTGAGAAGTTTTATTCGCTCTAGTATTTTGGCAAGAGTTCAATCATGTTTCTTAGAGAGAGAGAGAGAGAGAGAGAGAGAGAGAGAGAGAGAAACGCTGCTTCTTATAATCCATTTGAAATAACTTTCTTTCTTCTTTTTTTTTATCAAAATGAATAAAAAAAAGTAAAAGAAAATTGATAAAAAAGATAAAAGAAAATAAACCGGTTAAACCCCCGTTGTCCGATGGATCCTTGCGCACTGAATTAATTCTCTTGTGACAACGAATAATGTGCGCGAACCATGTGATAGTGAAAGGCGGCACGTGAGGTCCCTAGTGGGGAGTTATTATTCGGTGTTTCAAGGAGTATCAAATGTCAAGTTTGTATGGTATTCTCAGCTAATATGTGACGATAAATTTTATAATAGAGACTAAATAATTTATTTTTATTAAGTGATTAAAAAATAAAAATTAATTTATATTATGTAAATTATAATTATTTATTTATTAAAATATTATATGATATTATTTACATAATACTCTACCTAATAATTTCCCCCCCCCCCCCTATAGGGGGGGGTTTGGGCGTGTCTCTGGCTTTGGTTTCCAAAACAGGATTTTTCATAAATGGTGCACACCAAATTTCAAAAGAATTGATAAATTGGTCCGAACTTATTTGAATCTTGGTCCAATTTTATATAAATTGGTCCGAACTTATTTGAATTATACCATTTGGTCCAATTTTATATATAAATAGTTTGAATTTTGGTTTAGGTTCTCAATTTTTTAAAATTTTTATATACCATTTGATCCAATTTTATAAAAAAATAGTTTGAATCTTGGTTTAGGTTCTCAATTTTTTAAAACCCTTATGTAGCATTTGGTTCTCAATTTTTATTAAAGAAAAACTATTTTAACTGAACTGAACTAGTTTTTTGTAAAAGTATATATTTTATAATTTATTTTTTTTATTTTTTTGAAGTTACTTTAATAATTTTGTTTAAATAAATATATTAAAGAAAACAAAAATAGCTTAGTCTAAAAAGATTGATATAAAATTATAATTACCACATTCTAATACAAAGAATTTAAATATTTAATGATTAATGCATTATTAAAAAAAATGATTTCGAAAAAAGGATTGCTTATATTTGTGCGACTATTGTTGCATTTAGACGAGCGCCTATCCCTAGTATTTAGCATTTAATTTCAAGTTCTAAGTAACAGTTTAGGAAAAATTTATTTGAATGACGTATTTAATAAAATTAATTTTGAGCTTTAAAAATAAAAAATCGAAACCGAATAGTAACCAAATCATTTTTACAGATGGTTCTAGTTTAGTTCCACAACTACAACTATTCGGTTCTGATTCCAAATTTTTTAAAACAGTTACTATCAATTCGGTTATTGAATTAGCTTGAAACTAGATTAATCCATTCCGTATGCACCCCTAATTTTTCATGCATGCTGTGGGTGGCACAAAATTGCTAGTGTGTACATTTATTCACCTCACAACAAAATAAATGCAATAATACTATGTTAATCATGTTTTTCTGACCATATTTAACTACCATATAATATAACATTTCAAATGTTGTTCCGTTCGTCATAATTGGTTATTTGCTTATTTTTATTTTTGGTAAATTTTTTTTTATCGTTTAGATAAATTATTTAACTTTTCGACTACTCTCATCAAGACTAGTTGAAACAATGAAAATAATTTTAGTCAAAATATAAAAAAATTTCATAGAAGAGACAAAAAATAAGTCAAAATAAACCAATAAATTAAATTTTATTTATTTTTATTTTTGGATAACTTTTATCATCTTTTGATTAAATTTTGTTATTTTTTTGGCTCATTTTATTGAGTCAATTGAAAAAGTTAAAAAATTCTGTTAAAAGATAAAAAAAATTTAGAAAAAACAAATATAATTTTCAATTTCTCTCGTCAAGACTAACCGAAAAAACAAAATACTTTAGCCAAAATACAAAAAAGGTTCAGAAGAGACGGGTTCATTTGGAAATCGTCATTAAGCTATTTTTTTTGGCTTTAAATCACTTTAAACTAAAAAGTCAAAAAGTTTATTTAGTTGGAATATGCGTGGTTTTTAAGCAAAAAATTTAAAGTGATTTTAAGTCAAAAGGTAAAATTTTTTACTTAAAGTTATTATAATTGTTTAAAATTTATTTGTAGATAATTTTATATTCAATATAGACTGTGTGCTTGATAGATTTTGACATGTAGATTTTAAATATATAATTTTTACAAAAAAAATATGTATAATAAAAGTAATGATATTTTTAAAAAATATAAAAATTTTTGTAAAAAGTAAGAAAAGCTAAAAATTATTGTGTTAGAAAATGTAATTTTTTAACTTTTAAAACTTCTAAGTAAAAAAAATAGGCAATTACAAAATGAGGACATCATCTAATTTTTAAATGTGATTATTAAATATAATTATCATAATATTAGTCAAATGAATGACATGGTTGGGCAGTGTCAAAGCTGTACTCAAAAGAGATTTCAAGTGAAAATTGAATTCAACATATAGAGATTGCCCAGTGTGAACGGGCAATTGATAGGAACATGTTCACATGCACATGGGGGAGGTGGGGTGGTGGCCTCTTCCACATTAGGTCTTCGGGTACTTGTCCATGTCTCTTTTTTTTTTCTCTCTCCTCATTGTTTTCTTAGATTTACATTCAAATTACGAAAGAAAGATTAGAAATGATGACGAGACGAAACGGGAGGTGATTTGTAGTGTTCTGTTTTTGTTTCTTATTTTAATTAGTAGAGATAGAGACGCTGAGAGAGAAATATTAAAAAACTATTAATAAAAAAATTACAGTGAGAAAAATGGACGTAACTTATCCACGTATCTTTTTTTTTTTTCTCTCTCTCCTCGTTGTATTTTTTAGATTCACATTCAAATTATGAAGGAAGAGATTATGAATGATGATGAGACGGGACGGGCGGTGATTTGTGGTGTTGTGT
>JAOTRH010050369.1:0-19397 GCA_034768845.1 Heliamphora exappendiculata
TAATTCCCAAACCAAATCACCTTACGAGATGAATAACCAAGAAAGGCCAATACCGGAGGAATTTTGGTTCTTAAGAAAAGTTAAAACAGAACGAATTGGGCGGCTATTTCATTGAAAAAGAATAAAGTGAAATGGAAAAGGGATCGAGCACAAAACCCAGTTTGAAAAATTGGATCCTAATAAAGGCAATAACGAAGGAACTTGAATCCGATGCTTGATGTGGTTGAAAACTGTAGAGGCGTAGATTGTATTATTTTATTAAGTTTATATCCAAAATGATGTGGCATAATTATAATTTACGAGCATTGAATTTTAGTAAAATTCATGTTAGACCCATTCTATCAATACTTATAACTGTGCTATATCATTTAAATTATTAATTTAATAAAATAAACTGATTATATTAGCATTATTGTAAAAGAAATTAGAAACTAAACTTGCAGTGGCGATAAATAAATGAGAAAAGCTAATTTTACTGAAATCATTGACCGAATGGTTTTTACCAAAACAAATTTTAAGCAGTCTTCTCGCGCAGTAATAATTCAAATATTCGCATGTAGTTACAATTTAAATATTCTTACACTTGGATTTTATATATATATATATATATTGTGCTTCTTAAAAATATTTTTTTAATAAAAATTATTTATTTTTTAGTATTTATTAATTTTATAATTTACGTAAAAAAATCAAATTAATTAAATATTTGTAATTACATGATCTAATTATATTTATTTATCACTCTTTTTTTATAAAATTATATTACCACTTATTTATATTTCAACAAATGTGATCTACTCACAAAGTTATTAATGTCTAATTAGTTTAACTTTTTGCACAAATAATCCACTTCTTAAATAAGACATAATAAATAATTTTGATCAAAAAAATATATAAAAAAAACGGTAATGTTAAAGATTCCAAGCATATCACTGATCTAAAATATATTAAATTTTA
Organism: Heliamphora exappendiculata; assembly: GCA_034768845.1. NCBI lineage: Eukaryota > Viridiplantae > Streptophyta > Magnoliopsida > Ericales > Sarraceniaceae > Heliamphora > Heliamphora exappendiculata. The sequence goes on from JAOTRH010050369.1 coordinate 958, forward strand.
TTGTTTATGCATTTATTTATTAAAAATTTTATATTTTTATAATTTATTCGTCGAGATCTATTAGTCAATATTGATACTAAATATAAAAATATATAAAAGTACAAAAAAAAACATTTAAAAATTCTTTTTTAAGAAGTTCTAATTAATTTTATTTTTTATTTGGCAAAGAATTTAAAGTTTGATTTTTTGTCTTTTAGGTTAAAGTTAAGAAAACAAAACAAAAAAAAAATCTCAATAATTTTGTTATTATCTAAAAAAATGAGATATATTTTAAAATTTAATTTAATAAAATTATACTAATTCATATGAAAATTTTATTTTTAAAAAAAATAATAAAAACTATTTCAAAATCTAGTTTCAGAAATTTCTCATATAGGAGAAACTTTTTTTATATTTTTTTCTTAATTTTTTTATTTTAGTTTTAAATAAAATTAACAACTTATAAATGAAAATTTTTCTAGTATAATCTTGTTTTTCATGTATGAGAAACTTTTCATATATTATTCTCTGCGATTCACAATTACAAGTCGAGTGCCGTGATTTTTTTAACTAACTACCGTTACAATATACTATCATCGACAACCTGATCACTATACTTTATTCAATCGGCACTAGGGGTGCGCAATCGAACCAATCCGACTTCAATGGGCTAGATTAGTTCGGTTCAATTTTTACAAGTAATTAGTTTAGTACTAGGTTCCCAGAAAAGCAAATCACTGAAAATATTTTTAGTATTTTTTATAAGTGAGAATGTTCTTACTGGACAGCGTTGGTAGAGAATGTGTTAAGGAAAAGATCGTATAGGAGAGTGAAAAAGATGGTAGAGGAGCAAAACTTGTTGTTAAGATAAAATGAGAGAGACTACTCGAGCGAAAAGTGAGAAAAAATAATGGGGTAGAGATAGTTTGCGCAACGTTAAATTACTGAGAATATTCTCATTAATTTTTAACAGTGAGAATGTTTCAGTGTACGGTCTTTTTTTTTATGTTTCAGTGTACGGTCTTTTTCTTTTCTGGCAATAACCATCCAACATATAAGAAAGTAACAAAAAAAGAAAAACTGAAAGCAGCGTGTCAGTTTACTGCTGAAAATTTGCAGCAGGGACGCGTGCTGGCAAAGACCTTTCAGTTAATTTTTTTGCTACATTTTTTCATGAGCTGTAGCATTGCCCTAAATAAATTTGCAGTTTACAGCCAGTTTAGTTTGAGTGATTTGGAAAGAAAGATAAAAAAAAATTGCATCTTCCCTCCATAACTTGTTTGGATTACTAAAGAAATTCATATCTTTTTTCCCTAACAACTTGTTTGGATTACTAAACCTGAGATAAATGAAAAGAAATGATTTTATTTTAATGGGCATTTTTTGAATACCTCCAAAATTGAAAATTTGAAAAAAAAAAAGAGAAACAAATTTTATAATGCCAAAATTAACTTTAAAAAAAACATAATTAAGCACTCTTATTTTAAGGTTAAATTAGTAAATAATATTAAATGTTTTTTTTATTGAGACTAACCAAACGAGATAAGAGACAAACAACTAGATTTTCTTTTCTTTTATGTTTTTCTTTTATTTTATAATTTAAGAATTCTTTTTTTTTTTTTTTGCTTTTTTCTCCTATATTGCCAAACACACTGCTGACAATGTCTTATCTTACTTGTGCACAAGTCTTACCGGATCATTAAAAATAATAAATAAAAATTGACTTTTATGAAAATTCATCGTATAAACCAGAGATTGGACTAATAGTCTTGTGGAACCACATTGGGTTGTTTGATTGTGTCATGGGATTGAGATGATTATTAATCCTCCAGAAACAACTAACTCCTCCAAACTGGGAGGATATTAAATGTTATCTCATGCAATTAGGAACAAAATTACTTTTTTACCCTATTATTTCTAACTCTGGCATTGACATACCTTAAATTAAAGAGCAAATATATGTAACTTTAAAAAATAATTCATCCTTAATTTATTAATCACGTGTTAGATAGTTCACTCTCTAACACAAACAAGAAATATGAGACTTACTACTCATTACTAATCTTATTTTATTACCAATCTCAATAACCCTATACAGATAATTAAACAATTAAACATCACGATGGTGCTTGAATGCGTACTTAGATGGGAGTTGCATTGTGTCATTCAACAAGACTTTTTGGCTTGAACTTTAGCACTTCAGTAAAGATTACTTATGATGAAACAAATAAGGCGAGAATAAGTAAAAAATAATCGCATAGTACATGAAAGGAATTACATGGTTTGACTAGTAAATTTACATTTAAGAGCGAAGATTGTCAAAATAATGACTGGAAAAAAAAAGAGAAAAAAATATAAGAAGCCGACAATAACTGTAAATCTCACACAAAATCCTAGAGGCAGCAAAAACCCATTTATTATTTAAAAAAAATCTTAAAACATAATGGGTAAAAAAATCCAATGTAATAAAACAAGTCTGAACTATGGGTTAATCGGGTCAAACGAGTCGTGAGCGAATTATAAGAGTAATCCGAGTTGTATTAAAGGCACAAAACACAACAAATACATTAGCTTTTAAAAAGTTGATGTACCCAAGTTATCATCATTATCTATTTTGCAATATTTGAACATATAAGAAGGTGCCACTGTTACATCTAATATTTCCTCTGGGGAAAAAAAATAAAATCACTACCACATGTTAGCCACTTTCCTGATGCTGCATTTATCAATTTAATACTACTATTTTGCTACATAAGTGGGATGCAAACACCACTTTACAGTCGAGTTCAAAAGTTGTGGAGGAACTTGATCGGTATCACAAACACCAGGAAGAATGGAATTGTATGGAAGATTTGGTAAAACTCAAAACTGATCCCAAACGCACAAAAAAGAATGATCATAGGAGTAAAAGACATCATTTGAAGTGCATCATCCTCCCTAATTTTAAACATACATCATTCAAAGGGGAAGCAAACACCTCTTTACGGTCGAGTTAAAAAATCGTGGACGAACTTGGTCGGTATCGCAAACACCAGGAATAATGGAATTGTTCAAAGGATTTGGAAGAACTCAACCGATCCCATACGTGCAAAAAATAACCTTCATAGGAGTGAAAGACATCATTTTGAGTATATCATCCTGCCTAAAGTCTAAACACACATCCCATCTTATACCAAAAGTAGATTGGAAGGAAGATTAAAACCTGGGAAGGAAATCCAATTCCTAAACAATTATTACATCCAATGCTTTCACATCAGCACTGGCTTCACGTGACCATGACAAACCGAATACATTCCATTTGTTACGACAATGAATACATACATCTTCATAGTTCATGAATATATGATGAAGGACCTCCAATGGTGCCCAGTGCGTTCGTAGAAAGAAAAAGTGTTTGATTACAGCAAGAGGATGAATTGGAATTAAATTACGTGGAGAGAGAGGGGGGGGGGGTGAATCATAAGTAAAATACTAGAACTGTACTGAGCTTTCATAAAGTTTGGATATGAAGGCGAGAACTACGAAGAGCTTATGTTCAAATATTGATTCTGCATCCATTTTGCTAAAGATGGTGTTAGTTGACATTTAAATTGTCCTGTGTATCAGATGGTTCTCCAAAAGCGCAAGCGCACGGAATTCCCATAATCTTATAAAACATTTAATACGACAGATAATAAACAAGGGATGATCAAGCCACTAACAACACTGACCCGTAGGGTAAGGAATTACCCTAATAGTTCAAAACAGAGATGGATACAGATGAAATGAACAAGGGATTTCAATGCATATTTGTACTCTTTAACCTTCTTATTACCCACTTATATCATTAAAAGCCTCTTTTTAACGGTTTAGGGCTTAGGAATTAGGTTTAGTGACAGAGCATATAGAAGCTAGTTCAGAAAAAAATTACCTTTGTGTTGTAATAATAAGAACTATCTAGATTCTTATTTTCTTTGAATGGTGATTCCAAATTAAGGGATGCTGGCATACTTGTGTGTTAAGGCAGAAGTGGACCTTCTCCCCCCTGGTGTGGGTAGGGGTACTCAAAGTAGAAGAGAGAACAAAATAAGGATTTCCTCTCCGTCAGTTCAACAAAACAAGGTCACAAGTAACCTCAGGGAGAGAGAGAGAGAGAGAGAGAGAGAGTGTTAATTAGCGGATGAAAAACAAAAACACAAAAACAAAAACAAGAGGATACCATTTCACCAAATTGTGTAGATTTTCCAGAAACACTTGCAATCAGGGATAATCTGTTCCTTATGGTGGGGAGATTGCTCATTAGCATTGACAGTAAAAATATTAGCAGTTAATAGGCTGGTCACTCATGAGTTAGGGCATAACAAAGATTAATATAGGGTCACGAAAGCTGGAAAGTAACTGAATCACGGTGACAATAACCGCGACCACCAAATAAGAAGAACCAGGGTTTAGGATTCTTGATGCCAACCTATCATCGATTGGCTAGAGATGAAACAAGAGCTGAAAATTCTATTTTTGTCTTATAATGCCCAATGGCTAACAAGAGATTTCCTAAGGCGTTTGAGGCACACGAGTTCAGTTAGAGACTATGTAAAGAGCTTCCAATCTCTGACGCTCAAAATGAGTAGTATAAGTGAGGAAGATAAGTTTTAAAACTTCATGACTGCATTGCAAATGCGGGATCAAAATGAACTTAGGAGATAGAAAGTGAAAGACCTCGCAACTATTAGGGTAGGAGAGATTTTAATGAACTTCAAAGGAAGTTCAGTGGACGGAACGATCCTGACGCATCAACATCTAAAGCGAACGTTGACAACAAGGGTAAAGGCAAAGTGCTGAATCCCGAATACTTCGTTTGCAGTGGTTCCACAAAGCTAAACAACATCCGAAGAAAGAAAAAGTCAATGCCTTGATTGTTGAAGACGAAATGCCAGTCGAAGTGGTATACTGAATTGGGATAAATGTCCGTGTTTTGTTCCAAAAGTCAAAAAAAAGAAAAAGTATAAAGTTGGTTTATACGCTTCCGATTCGTGATAGTGCGCAAAAGGGGCAGTTACTTACCTAGCCACTCTAATAGAAAAAGAAAGTGTTGGGGAAACCCCGGTTCCAAAAGCAATAACAGATTTTTATTTACTGACCAAGTTCTTGGATGTCATGCCAAGGCAACTACCGATAACTCTTCCTCCCCGAAGGACTATTGATCACTAAATTGAGTTGGTTCACGTGCACATAGTCCCTGGCTAAAGCATCTTACTAGATGGCTGTCGTCGAACTAGAAGAACTTTGACAGCAATTAGAGGTCTTGCTTGAAGCGAGGGATACGAAAACCTCTAAAGCGCCGTATAAGGCACTTGCCCTCTTTCAAAAGAAAGAAGATGGGTCCCTTAGACTTTGTGTTGATTGTCATTCTCTTAATAAGGTGAAGGTGAAGGTGAAGGTGAAGGTGAAGAATGCATACCCAATCTCGCTGATGGCTGACTTCTTTGATCGTTTGAATAAGGCTACTTGTTTCACTAAGTTGGATTTGGGCTTCGAAAAATAAGGATTTCCTCTCTATCAATACAACGAAACAATCTCACAAGTGGCCACAGAGAGAGGGGGGGAGAGAGATCCAATTATCGGAATAAAAAAAGAGAGAGAGAGGATACCATTTCACCAAATTGTGTAGGTTTATCAAAAACACTTGCGATCGGGGATAATTTGTTCCTTATGGTGGGGAGATTGCTCATCAACATTAGCAGTTAATGGGCTGGTCATTAAGGAGTTAGGACATAACAAAGAGGAATCTAGTATCACAAAAGCTGGAAGCTAACTAAATCAATGTGACAATAACCGCGACCACCAAACAAGAACATACACCATCTAATAGAGAAGAACATACGTCATCGAATATGAGTTATATATGTTCACTAGTTGAGCAAGTTGCCCAGGAATTGCTTGCAGTAGGCCTCTGGTGAGTAGCATCACCAGGTAATAAGATAATGTGGTCCATACAGTGGGGAGATTGCCCATCAACATTGCAGTAAAAATATTAGCAATTAATGGGCTGGCCATTTGGGAATCAGGACATAAGAAAGAGGAATCTAGGATCACAAGACACAAATGCTGAAAATTAGCTGAATCAAGGTGCCAATAACCGCGACATCCAAATAAGAAGAACATACATCATTAAATATGAGCTATATATGTTCACTAGTTGAGCTAGTTGCCACTGGAGAGTAGCATCACCAGGTGTATTTGCCTCCCTAATGGGCCTAATCCCTACCTGGGTAGTGCAAAAACCTCTTAGTTTTTGGCATTCAACGAGACTTGGAAGTCCCAATCAAAGTTTATGCACGACTATTGACCAATATGACTGAAGAAACTAACACAGCCAAGCGCATAAAAACAGCATATTATGGGATTATTAAGGAATTAGTTCAATTCTACAAAACAAAAGTTATCTCTAATTAAATTCTATGAGGGAGTTTAGTGAAATTATGAAACTTCAGATTGTAACTGAAAATATGAATTTAATTATATGTTCATTCATAAGTTACAAATGTTTGTTACAACTGTAAACTTATAAATTTAATCAATAAAATTTGTATTATTGATTTAAAAGGTATTTGTCCATGCTTAACTCTTAGCTTATAGTTCATTAAAAAAGTTAAGAATATCCAAACAAATGTGCTTATACCATTTTGCTTGTAAATTCTAATCCTAAATCAATATATCCAAATTTTACTACTAAAGTTATAAGTTTACAACTTTGACAAACTCTTTGACAAACTCTTAGAAACTTTGACAAACTCTGACAAACTTTGACAAACTCTTAGAAACTTTGCTTAAACTCGTAACCACATTTTTTCAACCATAATCTATTAAGTTCTTAAGTTCAGATACACCAAACTCTCTCTCAGAATCAAAAGCTACAAGCAAAAGGTTATAAGCACAAATGTTTGAATTTTTCTAATGACTTTGCTATAAGCTAAAGGTTGAAAATAATTCCTAACAAACACCCTTTATAGACCGTTCAATCCTTAATTCCCAACTATATGTATGCTTTAACATAACACATTCAATCGACAGAAGACAGTAAATTAACAAACGCAGATAAACAACTTCGAATACAAAATAGCCCCGATACCACTTATTTCTCAGCATTGAAGAATAGCAACACAATAAACCCAAATTCATGAACAAGAATCATGGAAATACAGAATCATCACGATTATCAGGCCCTTGAGAGAGACACTGAGTTCTCTTACCTGAAATACACTACGATTCTCACCCAAACAATCTTCACTTTTGAGGGGCGACGGCGACGGTGACGGGAGGGGTGCCGAGCAAGCTGGCCTGCTGCATCTCGAGCTCGTTCAGCTGTTGCTCGCGGTCCATCTCGATGATGAGAGGCACGACGAGGATTAGGAAGGTGGTTCCGGCAATCCATGCCGCCTTTCCGGTGCTCTTCAGCAGCTTCTTGGCGACGGAGGCGGCGTCGGAGGCGGCTCGCTTTCCCTGAAAGACGATCGGAGACTGAGAGATTGTTGACGAAACCCTAGACAAAATCCCTTCGCTTCCCCCCTTCGCTCGCCTTTCTGGTAGAGAGACTCCACCTCTTCTTGCCGCCATTGCCTTCTGGAAGAGAGGAAGACGTATTGAAGTGTTCACTGTAGAGGTCTGTTCGTTCGAATATATAACCAGGAGGACAAGGGTTGGCGACTGTTGAGGGCAAGCTGCCAAGCACCCTGCTGTTTCCTTTCGCTACCGGTAGCTAACACCTAGGCCCTGTTTGGGCTAATTTATGTTTTTTTTTTTTGCCTTTTTTAGCATTTTCTTTATCTTTAGTAAAAAAAAAATGCTTTTTTGAACTGTCTGGACTGAAGAAATAAAAGAAATAATGATAATTCTGATCAAAAGCTTCAAAAAAAAGTTCACTAGAGTCAGCAATATAAAATATGTAGTTTCATTTGAAATAATTGCTTATTTATTTATTTTATTTATTTTATTTTCACTTTTAGTAAAAAAAAATTATTATTTAGTTAAATTATTATATTTTTCAACTCATCTCATCGAGATAAGTCGAAAAAAATAATTTCTTTAATCAAAATATATAAAAATAAAATAAAAATAAGCTAATAAGTCATATTTTATGATCCCTATTTTTATTTTTAGTAAATTTTTTATCTTTTACTATAGTATTTTGCTTAGTTCAGTTTATTACATCGAGACGAATTAAAAAAATAAAATAAAAAATTATTCAAAAAATTAAAAAAAATCAAAAAATACAAAAATAAACTAAGATTATTGAAATTAACCCAAACAGGGGCATGTTTTATTGACTTATTGTTGTTTTTTTTTATATATTTTGATAATAAAAAAATTAGTATTATTGCTTGTCTTGATTAGATAATTCGAATAAGACTAATAATTTAATCAAATGTCAAAAATTTATTAAAATAAAAATAAATAAATAAGAAAATAAGTTATTATTCAAATAGGGAACTAGTTTGGGATGGAAAGTCTATTTTTTATCTCCTCGTTTTTGTTTTTCTAAACTTTTAAAATTATTTGGTAATTTCTAATTCCTTAGATCGTCCTTAAAATATAAAAAAACTTAGTAATCAAAAAATACAAAAGTGAATAAAAATAAAAGTGAGTAAGCAAAAGTTTATTGACTTATTTTAAATTATTTTTACCTTAAACTTTTTATATAATAATAACGAAATAATTCTCAAATTCTCTCTATAAGAATGGTCAAAAATGAAAATTTGACTACAAAACTTCTCCTGAAAACAAAGTTACAATATAAAATAAGAAAAACAATTATAATCTCAAATCAAGTCTAAATATACATTTATGATTTGAAATTTAATTGTATAGTTTGATTGTTTTAATTTATAGCCGGCGTCGATTTTATATAAGTTTCTTATATTTTTATTAAGAAAATAAATAAATATAATTTCATTACGTATATTATTTATTTTGTTTAATCCATTGCATATATAATCACAATATTTGATTTAGTAATTTTTTATATAGATAATTTGCTCATCTTTTTAAAAAAATAAACGGATATTGAATTGAGGAAGACATCTTCTATAACCCAAAAAAACAAAAAGAAAAAAAAAAGATAGTGAATTTTGCATATTTGGAGCATAAAGAAATATGACATGAAAAATCAATTTCAGTTATTATGGTTTTTGGCAAAGTTTCTATTAATAATTTTTAACTTTTTAGTGCTAATTTTAACTATGAATTATAATTTTTATCAAGCACTCACGACTTCTATTACGAGTTATTTTATTTTTTCCAATTTAAACAATAAGTTACAATTTTTACTAAATACTCATAACTTATACTATAAACTACAATTAATTAACTACTAGTTTCAACAATACCAAATATTATCAATGCGAAAAAAGTTTGTCCCAAGGAGAAATGAAGCAATCTTTTATTGGGTGGTGAACAAAAATCATTTTTCTGGGTTGACTACACTAGCGGCCAGGGGGTCTCTCGAGCGGGGTAGCACAAAAGTGATCTCAGACTAGGGACAGCTCGAGCGGTCAGGGGTTCGCTCGAGGACGCTTGTATGCAGGTGGTCTCAGGCTAATGACCGCTTGAGCAGTCAAGGATCCGCTCGAGCGGCCCGTCGCGAAACAGGTTCGTTGTGCGGCGACTAGGATTATGTTTTAAACCTAAAGGCTTTCATGTTAAGTGCTTATGGAATTATGTTTAGCCTATGAGACTGTTAGAAACATCAAGAACACCATCCCTCTTGTAATCCTTCAATAATATAGTAAAGTGTGATCCCATTAACGTATGCACGTCTTGCTGAATCATGTAAATCTTGTGTGTAATTGTGTGATTGCTTATTTTCTTTATTCTTCGTTATCATTCAATAGTTTGTGCATTTGTTGTTGATCTTGGGCGGGATTAGTAATCCCGTTCTAATCCCCAACAATTGATACTAGGGCTCCGGGTTAGTAGGTTAATGAATACACATTGCATAATAAGGAATATTAATAGGAATCGAGAAGTTCGATGATTTGGACTTCGATTATTGGAGGATGCTGATAGAAGACTATCTGTATAGGAAGAAGCTACACTTGCCACTATTGGGAACCAAACTAAAAGGCATGAAGGATGAGGATTGTGCTCTATTTGATAGACAAGTGCTGTGGGTTATTCGATCGGCGTTGTCCCGGTTAGTTGTGCACAACGTAATGAAGGAAAAGAATACAGGAGACATGATGGCGGCAGTGTCACGTATGCACGAGACGCCGTTAGCAAAATAACAAGGTACATCTTATGAAAAAGTTGTTCAATCTAAAGATGGCCAAAGGTACACCCATTGCACAATATCTGAACGAATTTAATACCATTACAAATCAGTTGTCTTCAATAGATATTAATTTTGATGATGAAGTCAGGGCCCTGATTGTGTTGGCTTCACTGCCAAACAATTGGGAGGCTATGAGAACGGTAGTGAGTAACTCTGCCGGTAAGAACAAGCTGAAGTATTACGATGTAAGAGACTTGATTTTGAGCAAAGAAGTTCGCATGAGAGATTCGGGTGAGGTATCTAATTCGAGGTTGAAAGCGGGTATGATTTTGAATGTTGAAGCACGGGGTAGAGATAATGACAGAAATTAGAATAGGGGCAGGTTTAAGTCTTATAAGAGGTAGAAACAAGTCCAAATCGGGACGACAGCCTGAATGCTGGGGTCGTGACAAGACAGGCCACATTAAGTAGAATTATAGGGAGCAAAAAAAGAAAGCCGAATGTGAGTCAGCCAATTTTGTGACAAAGAACGTCTAGAATGCCTTACTCTTATCGGTTAACGGTTATATTGATAATTGGGTGTTGGATTTAGGAGCATACTTTCACACGACAGTACACTATGAAATTATTGAAAAACTATGTTTTCAGGGACTTCGATGAGGTACATTTGGAAAATGGGGAGGCTTTAGACATCATAGATACATGCGACGTCAGAATCAAAGTGTCGAATGGGTCAATGTGGAAGATACATAAAATACGACACGTACCTAAGCTTGTGAAATTTTTGATTTCAGTTGCATAGCTTGACGTAGAAGGTCATTCAGTGACCTTTGTTGGTGGCACATGGAAAGTCACCAATTGAGTCATGGTAATGGCTCGAGGCACAAATACAGATTTGTATTTAACTACGAGTACAAGGGACACAGTAAGTCAAGAACGAGCTTATGGCACCAGAGGTTGGGGCATATATGCAAGATAGGGATGAAAATAATGCAATTAAATGGCAAGTTGCTGGGTTTAAAGTCTGTGAAATTTGATTTGTGTAAGGGCTGCATCTTCAAAAATGAGATAAAGATTAGCTTTTTGAAAGGTGGCAGGACACTAAAACCAGATAGTCTAGAGTTGGTACACACAAATATGTGGGGTCCTTTCGTAGTTGCATTTTTTGAAGGCTCGCGGTATTACGTGACATTCATTAGACTCCAACATAAAATGAGTGTATTTCTTAAAGAATAAATCTGAAGTGTTTGAAGTTCTTAAAAAGTGAAAGGCTCTGGTTAAGACTGAAACCATATTAAATCTAAAGTGTTTGAGGTCAAACAATGGTGGTGAGTATACAGACGGGACATTCAGATATTTGTGCGCAGCTGGTGGAATCAGGTGGGAGAAGACAATTCTAGAAACACCACAGCAGAATGACGTGGCTGAGCGGATGAACATGACGTTGAATGAGAAAGTCAAAAGCACGAGACTGCATTATGGGCTACCCAATTGCTTTTAGGCTGATGCAATAAACACAGCAGCCTATCTTCTAAATTGGGAACCATCAGTACTGTTGGGATTCAAAATTTCAGATGATGTGTGGAGCAAAAAAGAGGTAAATTTGTATTTTTTGAAAGTTTTTGTTGCACTTCTTATGTTCATGTAAAAGCTTATGTTAGAAGTAAGTTGCAGCCAAAATCAAGAGTTTACTATTTCATTGGTTATGGCGATGACGAGTTTGACTACCGATTTTGGGATGACAAAAATCGGAAGATTATCAGAAGCATAAATGTGGTATTTAATGAACATGTGATATACAAGGGCAAGTCGAAGGTAAAGACAAACAGTGCATTGCCAGATATGAAGAAATCCAAGTTCATTTACTTTGATGACATTTCTAATGAAGCCAAACAGAACATGAAGGAGGAAGACAAAGAGAACGTGAATCCACTGGTGGAACATACTATACCAGTGAGAGTAGTTAGGAGGTCTTTTAGGGGCATTAGACCGCTACAACGGTTTTTACCGTCCTTATTTACATTATGCTTACTGACAATGGTGAACTGGAGAGTTATGCAGAAGTCTTGCGGACCGAGTATTTAATCAAGTGGGAGTTAGCGATAAATGATGAGATGAATTCCTTGCTAGCAAACCAAACATGGGAGCTAACTAGATTGCCAGCTGAAAAAGAAAACTTTGCACAACAAATGGGTCTACAGAGTGAATGAAGAGCATGACTATAGCAGGTGTTACAAGGCAAGATTGGTTGTTAAGGAATTTCAGTAGAAGAAAAGAGTTGACTTCACTGAAATCTTATCCCAAATTGTAAAGTTAGCAATGATCAAAACAGTGTTGAGAATTATAGCTGTAGATGATCTATTTTTAGAATAGTTGAATGTCAATACTACAATCCTTCATGGTGAATTGGAAGAAGATATCTACATGCGCCAACTTGAGGGATCTGTAGTGAAATGCAAGGAATACATGGTCTGAAAATTGAATAAGAGCTTGTATAGTCAGAAACAAGCTCCAAGGTAGTGGTATAAGAAGTTTGACAGTTTCATGCAAAGTACTGGATTCACCAATTTGGAGGCAGATCACTGTTGCTATGTCAAGAGTTTTGATAGGTTCTATATCATCATGTTGTTGTACGTGGATGATATGCTCGTTGTTGGAATGTGTATCGAGAAGATAAATAAGTTGAATAATGAGCTGTCAAAATAGTTTGATATAAAAAGATTTAGGTGCTGTCAAGCAAATTCTTGGGACAAGGATAGTCAGATACAGAGCTGAAGGGATCGTAAGACTATCTCAGGCAGAGTATGTGAATAAGGTACTGAGCAGGTTCAACATGGACAGTGCAAAATCTGTAAGTACACCTTTAGCTAGCCATTTCAGGCTAACTAAAGATTAGTCTCCAAAGACAAAATAAGAGGAAGAGCACATGAGTAAGGTCGCATATGCATCGACTATTGGTAGCCTAATGTATGCTGTGGTCTATACTATATGATATATTGTACATACAGTGGGAGTAGTAAGCAGATATGTGAGTAATCCAAGAAAATAGTATTGGGATGCTGTCAAATTGATTCTGAGATATTAGAAGCGAACTATAGAGACGTGCTTGTGTTTCATGGGAACGTGATTGAAACTGCAGGGTTACGTGGATGTTGACTTAGCCAACGATACTGACAGTAGAAAGAGCACAACTGGGTTTGTCTACACCATGTGTAGAAAAATTGGCTTCTAAGTTCTAGAAGATTGTAGCTCTTTCTACTACAGAGACAGAGCATGTTGCTGTGACAGAGACTGGAAAGGAGATGGTGCGGTTACAGGGTCTCATGGACGAATTGGGTAAGAAAATTAACAAGGGTACACTTTTAAGTGACAGTTAGAGTGTTAACCCGGCATTCCACTTCAATGTGAAGCACGTACAGATGCGGTATCACTTTATTCACTCTTAATTGGAAAACAGTCAGTTGCATATTGAGAATATTAGCGCCGTAAAGAATCCAGCTGACATGTTGACTAAATGTGTCAATACTGATAAACTGAAACTATACTCGGCTTTAGTTGGTCTTCAAGGTTAAAAGACGGAAGATGGGTTACACAAGGCTGATTGTGTGTGTTGGTTTAGTCAAGGTAGTTGGTGTTGTATTATGGTTTTCTCGTGACTTGTTGTGGTTTTACATCAACTGGGAGAATTATTGAGCGGTGAAGAAAAATCATGGTTCTGTGTTAACCGCTTGAGCGGCCAAGGGTCCGCTCGAGTGGGCTAGCACGAAGGTGGTCTCTGGCTGGAGACAACTCGAGCGGGGCAGGTGATCTCGGGATATTGACCGCTCAAGTGGTTAGGAGTCCGCTCGAGCAGACTGTCGCGAAACAGGTTTTGTTGTGTAGCTGCTAGGGTTATGTTTTAACCCTGAGGGCTTTCAAGTTAAGTGCGTATTGTATTGTTTTAGCCTACGAGGCTGTGAGAAACATCAATAACATCATCCCTCTTGTGATTCTCCAATAATGTAGTGAAGTGTGATCCCGTTGACGTAGGCACGCCTTGCTGAACCACATAAATATTGTGTGTGATAGTGTGATTGTTTGTTTTCTTTCTTTTTCGTTATCATTCCATGGTTTGTGCATTCGTTGTTAATTTTGGACAGGATTAGTGATCGCGTTCTAATCGCCAATATCTTTTTCAATGCTCACCCATATTCATGACATTATCTATTATTGCGTTGGTCATTGGTTGAAATGGGAAAATTTTCTCAATTAAAAAATGTCGCAATTTTTTTGTGGGATTGTAATTGTACGGAGTAGTTTTTTATAAGAATGTTGAGAATGAGAATATTTATTTTTTATGTTTTTTCGAACCGAATTGGTTTGCGAAAGGAAAGAAGATGTGAGACAATTCAGCTGTTAAATTTTTTTTTCTGATAAGTAAATTTGTGTGCTGCAAGCTATGTGGGATAAAAGTTATGTGCGCTAAGTTATTTGGATATTTTAATAAAGTTTTCATAAATAAAAAAACTAAAATGGGCAAATTTTCTCCATTCACAAATCTCACTACTTTCTTGTGTGATTGTAATTGTACGGGGTAGTTTTTGTAAGAATGAGAAGAATTATTATTTTTGGGTATTGTTTTAGATTGAATTGCTCTTGGGAAAGGAAAGAAGATGCGAGACTATTCGACGGTTAAATTTCAAAAAGTTTTCTGATACTTGTATTAGTGTTTTGCAAGCAACGCGGGGGAAAAGCTATATGTGCTAAGTTATCCGAATATTTTGATAAAGTTTTCATAAATAAAAGACCGAAATTGGCAAATTTCCTCCATTCACAAATCTCATAATTTTCTTGTGTGATTGTAATTATACAGAGTAATTTTTGTAAGAATGCTGAGAATGAGAAGAGTTATTTTTTTGGTGTTTTTTCAGATCAAACCGCTCTGGCGAAATGAAGGAAGATGTGAGATTATCCGTGTAATAACCTGTACCATTATAAGTAATAAAAATAAGACACGCGCCACTCCTTAGAAATATATATTATTTGATAGTTCGTAGAAAATTTGTAAAAAATAAAATTTCTGCCAAATAATAATGTAACGATAAGAATTTTAAATATTTCAAAATTTCTTTGAATATATATTTTGATAGCATTGTAAGTAAGATTCTGAATAAGATCAAATCAAAATTAATGATTGAAAAAGATTTGGATAAAATTCTGAATATGATTAAATTAAAGATAATGATTGAAAAATATTTGGATAAGATTTTGGATAAGATCAGATCAAAATTAATGATTGAAAAAGATTTGTAAAAGATTATGCATAAGATCAAATCAAAGGTAATGATTGAAAAAGAGTTGGGTCAGCCTATAAAAGGCATTTGGTGGCAACATATCATCACATGTCATCTCTCACACATAGTGAGTTTTTAAGCCAAACACACAACGCCGCCACCACCGCGGGCCTGACGCCGCTCAACTATCGCTGTCGCCGGACGCCGCCGACACCAGCCACGCTGCCGTTAGCCTCTACCACCGTCCCCAGCCACCATTTCTCTCTCTATTATGGAATCTCTTGCTTTCTCCATTATGCATTGAGATTTTATCACCGAATGATTTGAAAATTTGGGATTAAGAACAAGGAGAGAGTTTTGTCACGCCTAATAATAGATAGAAAACCCTAGTGATAATTTTAAATATATAAATATATAAGAAAATTAAAATACAAAAAAACCCTTTTTTTTAAAAAACCATGTTAATTCTTTAATGTTTAATTAGTTTTAAACATTATTTTAAAAAAACTGCGATATCATGATCTTTTATTCTAGTACACTGGTATTGTTTTTTTTTTTTAATAAATGTTATCTGCACTTTTACAAAGAATGAGAATGTGAAATGAAGATTTTTGATAATGTTATGCCGTTTCAAAGTGACAAGTTGTAAGGGTTTTTGGCCATTTATATCCCGTTAGAGGATGTTGCCCAATTATGGGTGCTGTTGCTCTCTATGGGGCATGTTGCCCGTTGAGAGGGAGTTTTTGCCTTAAAGATTTTGCGGGTTATAAGTCCTGGACAGCACATACCACTCGTGTTTAGTGGAGAGTAGCCCTTATTCCATCACGTTGCTAATCCATGCATTGAGAATTGAGGTTACGGTACCGTCGGATCTCCCGGATGTGAGGTTGACGACTATTTGGTCACTGTTGGGTATGAGTTGTGAATGAAACATAATTCTTTTGCATTGTGGCGGTTATGCCAGAAAATTTATTTTGAGACAGGGAATTTTTTAATTTGTGGTTGTTGAGCCTAAAGTGCTACTTTTACAAAGATTGAGAAAAATTTGTTATAACTTGTGAGATCCTAAAACGCATGATGGGGTTCTTTATGAATTTTTTGTGACAAGTGGATGCAATATCTTATTTTTAGAGAAAGCTTGATGTTTTAGTAGAATAACTATTTTTGTTATCTTATTATTATAATATTAAATACAATTTTTTGTAACCTTTGTGGTTGCAGATAGGAGGGATAGGTAGAGTTGGTCCACCACAGTCGTCAAGTTTATAATTTCGGGCTCGTAGTTAATGTTATTATACGCTGGTTTGGGGATACAAGATAGCGTATCCGAAGCATGTACAATTGTTTGTTTCCTATAAATAAATAATTCTAGTTGCTTGTTTGATGATTTTAGATTATATCGATTTTATCAAAGTAAAAAAAAAAAGGATTAGTAAAATTTATGTCTCACCTGAATGCCTTTAGTCACTACTTTAGCTGCAACGCGAATGAAAAATTGTGTAATCTCAAGATGTTATAATATTATTTATCGATTTGTTCTTTTGAAAAAGGGTGTGACAATTCGACTGTCAAATGTCAATTTTTTTTCGAATACTTAAATGAGTGTTTTGCAAGCTATGTGGGAGAAAAACTACATGCGCTGAATTATCGGAGTATTTTGCTAGAGTTTCCATAAATAAAAAGATGTATGTACCTTACGTTACACGCTTTTTATTTATAGAGGATTTTGAATATCCTTTTGACAGGAGAGCTTCGTTTAGGTCTAGGTTTTGTTTTGGTGAGAAGATGCCATGTAGTTCTGGCCCTCCTCTGTTCCCATCACCTTGAAGGATTTTTTTGTTGGAAATATTAGAATTACGCAATCTGTCATTAATACAAGATGGTACATAATACACTAATTTTAATAATGCTTTTATCCCAACGTTGCATTTTTTATAAATGTTTTGTAACTCGACCATGCCATCATTAATGGTCGATACCTCAAACACGTCGCCCTAATTAATACTATTGAGTTTTGTCCTATATGCTATTCACCTCGGCTTGCTATCTCTGCGTGTCTCGATACATGGGCTCTTTTTGCTTGGTATTAAGTCCAATTTAGTTGGTACTAGGCCAAGGCTATTCATTTGGCTTGGCCTATTATTGGGTTCAACCATCCTTTAATAATAATATTTAAGTTTATTTTTAAAGTTTTTTATACATAAAAGCCTTTTAAAAATATCAATTATTTAGTATTTTATTGGGAGTAAGTAAATTTTTTTTCAGATATTTACACATTTATCTATTCAAAAAAGCCAAAAAATTCAAAAAACTTAAAAAAAAAAAGTTAAGCCACACGCGCTTTAACTTTTATCATAGGTTTATTGGCGAAGTAAGTTCTTGAATGAAAAGTAATACATTTGAATAGATTAAAACGATAAGAAAATACAAAAAATTGGGTTAACAACGTTTAAACTTTAAAGGGATGCTTACTGTAACTGGAATATAAATTTATATATTAAAACTAATAAAACGTAATTATAATTTTAACAAATAATTATAAATATTTATCAAGATTTTAAATTTTGAATTTAATTTTTAATTTTTATTAAATTAAAAATTATAATTTAATAGAAATACTAATGTGTCGTTTGGTAACGTTTATATTTTCTGTTTTTATTTTTTAAATTTTTCGTAAACTATAAACAAAAGCATGTTTAGTAATTATTTTTATTTAAAAAAAACTGTAAATGGTATTTAAAATTTACAAAATTTTAAGAAACAGAAAAAATATGTTTTTATTTGTTTTGTAAATAAATTTTGATTTGATTCATTCATAATTTTTAACTATAATTTTTCAAACATTTATGCTACTAAATATATTTATATTTTTTTATAAAAATAAATAAAAATATATATTTTTATTTTTTATAAATAAAAATTATAAAATTATAAAAATTACC
>JAOTRH010050390.1:0-19396 GCA_034768845.1 Heliamphora exappendiculata
CAGCCATCTCTCCAGAGTCTAGGTCTATTTTATGTCTATCTGCCAGCTTGAGGAATAGCATGGTGTGCTTCGTGTCACAGAAGTGTCTTCTCTGCAGGGCAAAGAGAAGGTTGAGGGGGTGGGCACAGGGGCCTTGGCAGCTGCCCTGGCCTACAGCGACTTTGATGTCTCTCAGCTTGCCACCTGGAAGGCTGGAGACCCCGTTCCCTTCTCCTTTTTGGCCAAGACCTTTGACGCCATCGCTACCACCACCAATATTGTCGCTATCATCACCTTCATCATTGTTGTTTTCATTGTCACCACAACTACCACTATAACTACCACTACTGATGTTGGCACAGAGAATAACTTATATTATTTTTATATAAATTAAATTTATTTTTTAAAATTTAAAATATTAGTTAAAAATAGTATTATTTTTATCAATCATAATATTAAAAAATACATAAAATATTTTACTAAAAAACATTTTATATAAAAACAAATGGAACTTAAGAGTAAAATGACTTTTTGACTAAACTTAGCCATCTAATCTATTACGTACCGTATAAGGTAAAATGATTTGTTAGCTCTAAATTTTTTGTTCTTTGTAATATATATATATATATCACCTTTGTTATATATTAGTTATTTTTCATTTAATTCATTACCTATTGTATAACTTATTCACTAGTCTACTACAAAAAACTTAATTAGTTAGATAAATAATGTACTAAAAATATGTAAATTTAGTCAGTTAAATAAGTAATGTTCTAAAAAAATATGTGGGGCTCGAATGCTATTAATTTTAATCCCTTTCCCTTTAGTCAGGAAAATAAATATTATATTAAATTATACAAAAAAGAAAAAAATCAATACAATAAAATCTCAACTTATCACAAAATCAAACAAAGCCTAAGGTCAAATGGCTCGGGAGGTGAAGTGATGTGCACAACTAATACATGCACACTATGTATTTATAAGTTTAGAAAATAGTCATACAATAAGAGGCTAGCGGTAGATTTGCGGTTATTACACCTCAATATAATTCTATATTAAAAAAATATATAACATGTTTGTATTGGTTCAACACATATATGCCACGGCATCATGTTAATATGGTATTTTTTACCCATTCAATAATTCCTCATGGTGCTAGGGATATTCTATCAACCTCAATAGATGTATCTCAGTTTTAAAAATGTGATACAATAATTTTTACTGGGTGGTGATGAAATTGGAATGATTTTGATAAGAATCCAAAACTTTAAAAAGAAGAGTAATTCTTAACACCAGTTGGGTGATTAAAAATTCTATGTTTTATATTTTCTTATTCTTTCATTGAGCCAAATCAAAAAGTAAAAACAAATTTATTTACAAAGTTTTTAAAGTTAGTATGGAAAACAAAGTGGGTTTTGAATAGTTAGAACATGATTTTTAGTTAATTTTGAAGTTAATTATCTTGGTGTTAGATTAATCTTTTGAGATGATTTCAAGTTCAAATTTATTAATTTCCGTTGGTTGTTAGAGTAATCATGGACTTTGTGACATTCAAAATCATTAATGAGTTAATGAGAAATTGACTCTAAAAGTGTGCCATTAAAGTTGACAAAATAATGATAACTTGCTCTATCCCATATTGGTTGGGAGAGGTTTAGTAGAGTGGTATATATAAGCTAACTGTAACCTAAGGGGAGTGCCCCTTAAGGGTACCCAATTTTGTGGAAGGGGGATGATCTATCCAATGGTGCACGCGCGCGTCGACTGCGGCCGGTCGAGTTTAAGGCCTGCAGTTCGGTTCGATCCTTATCTTTTATGAAAATTTTATTTAATTTAAATTATTTAAATTTGAAATTAAGTTATCAGTTTTGATCCGTTACTGACCGTTGGAAGTTAGAATCGACCGAGTGTTCGCAACCGTTGGGCAATTTAGTCACCAAAACCAAACCGATTCGCATTGGTTTGGTTTAAACGAATAGTCACCTAGAACGCCTATTTAAAGGTTGTTCCAGCACCTATTTGGAGCGTCTAATTTTCTATCCCTCTTTCCTCCATTGCCGAAGTTCTGGTCTGCTTCACATACTGTCTGTATTTTCCTAATAAAGTTCAGCACAATCAAGTTCGCTGCGTGTGCAGTTTGTCGTACTTATACTGCACACGACAATCACTTTATTCTTGAGCCAGATGCTCGATCCATCGTAAACATCGAGACGTGGGCGCTATCTGTCTTAAAGAGACAACGTAGAATGTTGGACCTAGCTAATTGCACTGTTTCTGTAAGCTTTATATTTTTTAATTTTGTTCTGTTTTTTAAGTTTATGCTACGTCTCTGTTTTACAAACAATGTTCTATTTTTACTTTTCTGGTTTGCAAAACACATTCTATTTTCATAAAAAAAAATTGTTTCTGACCCGAAAATAAATAAAATAGTATACTATTGTTTATTTATTTTTTGTTTACACAATGTTTTTCCAAAAATTGATATTTAATTCTGTGTAGTTTTGGGTTCCTTATTTCTATTTTGTTTTTAGAATTTCCATAACAGTTTATCAGTTTGTATCTGTTGTTATTATTTTTACAGTATGCCGAAAACATATTCGTTTAATTTTGTTTTAGTTTTACCAAAATCTTTTTAAAATTTCAGTTTGTTATAATTCTTTTCTGCATTTTGGTGTTGTTCCGGTTTATTTAAACCTACAAATTTTTGTAATTCCAGATATTAAATTCCAATAGTAAGTTAAATAAGTCAATAGAGCTGATTTCTTTATTTATTTTTGCCTTTAATTATTTTAGTTTTTTATTTTTTAAATGAGATGAATTGAAAAACTAATTTTTTTAATAAAATAGAATTAAACTTAATTTGTATATTCTTTACTTTAGAGGTTATAATTATAACTCATTAACATAATCTTATATTAAAAAATACATAATGCACATATATTAAATGAGTAATACTAATGTGATATTTTGTACCGATGCAATAACTTCTCCATTTTTAACCACCACCACTTCGCCACGTTATCATTCCACGCTGGCCGCCTCCACACAAATTCTCTTTCTTCAATCTATATAATAAGCGCACACGGTCTTTTTCTCTCTCTCTCTCTCTTGAGTTTTTTTAATTTATATATAGCAAGATAAAATAAATTTAATGAGACATTTATGTAAATATAAAAAAATTAGCCCTTAAAAATGAAACAATTTCGGTTAGAATCTGTAAATTTCATTGGTCATTGAAATTCAAATTTCAATAGATGGATCAGTTACAATTGAATTGGCCATTCAATTGCAATTGAAACCTGGAAACCAACAGCCATGAGTGGCTATTGATTTTCAGAGAAAAACCCTCCATAATAAAAGGGTTAGTTACATTCTTCACTCAAAGAAAAGAAAGAGATAGAGCCAGGAGCTCTAAGGGTCAGCTTGGAATTCAATAGCCATAAGTGACAATTGAATTCTCGGTGGCAATTGAATTCTCTGTAACCCCTCTCCTTCTTGAAAGGGTTATATAAGGGTCGTCTCCCTCTGAGAAAAAAGAGAAGAGAACGAGATTGAGATATACAGATATACCGAGAGACAGAAGGTTAAAAAGAAGAGATACAGTTCTCAGATTATGGAGCAAGCTGTAAGAGAGAGAAAGACAGACGGAGAACGTTCGTAACCGATCCTTGGTGGTATTCCGAAGATCGTGGAGCCGTTTTATCTTGGGAGAGTGACGCCGGTGGAATACCTACAACACCCTCGGTAAGCGGCGAATCATTCTTAAGAAAACTGCGATTGCAGGACTCGGTTTGCAAATTCCATTCATTCCATTTATGTTATTTCTGTTATTTCAATCTCCTGTACTTTCAGATTATTGTAATTTGTTGAAAGTAAATAAAGATGTATTTTTTGGATCCCCGAACATGTATTTTATTTTGGCGTTGGTTATTCTCCCAACAATTTCAACCTTTAGTATTGTTCTCTTTCTTCTCTTATGTTCTTCTATATAAAAATATATTCATTAATATTATTCCTTTTTCTACTAATCGAATAAAAAGATAATTTTGCTTTAATTTTTATTATATCTTTTTAGTTTTTTACTTTTATAAATTAATAGATTAATAAAGTCATATTTTTAATTAATTATCAAATTGTAATATTATTTTATATTTTATTATTAAATTACTAAAATTAAATAATTAAGTGTCTAACTCGTTTTATACGATACGCGCTAGTCGTTACAACGATATATACACAAGCTATTTCTTCTCAATTTTTGTATCACACATTTACTATCTTAATTTAGAAAAAAAGAAACGGGAAATAATCTACCATGAGACTTGAACAATATAAACTTAATGAGATGTCATTTGATTATAAAAGTCTCTATGCGTAAAAAATTTTAAGACTTTATTTTATAAATTTTAAGTGAGTTCATAATAATGATTTGAATAATTTATCCTATAAACTCTATAAAATAGATAATTTATACAAAGATTTAATTTGATTACAATGTTATAAGTGCACACATAAGCATTTTGTCCTGTTGAAAATTCGCATATTAAGTAAAGCACTTGAAGCAAATAAATTCCTTTCAAAAGTGCACACTATTAGGGGTATTTAAAAATAAATTCCTTTCTTTGTTCCTTGTTTTTGTATAGTATTTTTTATTTTCTTTTTTAAATATTATAACATTGTAATATTATATAATTTTTATATTATTAATAATTAATAAAAATAGCAAAATTGTAAGAAGATAAAATATAATGCATAGTTTCTAAATAGTAGAATGCCATTTTGTAATATCTAAATATATGTAAATTCCTTCCCTTTTTAATTCACCCATAAAAAGAGAAGAGATATTGGCCCTGTTTGGGTTAATTTGTCTATTTTTGTTTTTTTTTTTTTTTTTGAATCATCTTATTGAAAGAAAATGAAAAAATAAAAATTTTGATCAAAAAATATAAAAAAATTTACTAAAAACAAAAAGACAACATAAAATATGACTTACTGATTTTTTTTTTGTCTTTTTTTTTTTGGAAAGTTTTTAAGATTTTGGTAAAAGAGTTAGTTTTCTCTTCTGATGAGAAAAATAAAAAAAGTACAATAATTTAATTAAATATTTTAGAATTTAAAAAAATAAAAATAAATAAAATAAATTAAGCAAAGGAATCATTGGTCATCTTTGGGCTAATTTGCCTGGTTTTTGCTTAATTTTGTCAAAAACATTTACTATTATAATTTTTTGTCAAAACAATTTACTTTTAAAATTGTCTAAATAAGTAAAATCCAAAAGGTAAATTCTTTTTATCTAAAGAAGAAAATTTTGGTTACGGTCGGAAAATAAGTAATATAAAATTAAAGTTTTATTATCTTTTTTTGGTTTTTTTTTTGTGGCTTGTTTGTGTAAAAAAATCTCAAAATTATAATAATTTAATTAAATAATAAAAAATTTATTAAAAAAAAAAACAAATAAACTAAAATAAGCAAATAATCCCAATCTGAGTTATTATCTCAACAGGCCTATTGTTTTGTCTAACACATTCAAGATGATTATTGAGTGTTTTCGGAACACCGGACCCAAATTTTTTTTGCTCTCTTTAGCTGATCTGTAAGCCTATAAATGACTGTCCGTAAACCATAAGTTGCCCGGTAATCCGTGGATAATTAAAAAAATGGCATTTTATTTTATAAAATAAGTAATCTAAATAATTTATTTTAATATAGAATTGTTTACTTCATAAAACAAAATATTATTTATTTATATATTGATCGAATTAAATTAAATTTTTATATAAATAATTTATTTTATTAAAATCATAAAATATACTATTCGGATCATCGTTCTTGAGGATGTGCATTCTAAGGATTGAGGGGGAGCTTCACCCTATATATATATATATATACACGTCTCTCTCTCTTGCATGGACGCTTGTCTTGTGGGGAAAACGTTCTGAGATGGAATCAACTGGTGGCGACGCCAGATTCCGCATCAGGAGAACGTCATCCTCATCGGACCGCTTCCGCGGCGTTTTCACTCGTTTCTGGCCGGAAACTTCTATCCCCGGCGTAGCCGGAGATGAGCTGAGCGAAGACGATGTCTTCTGGACGGGTGATTTCACCCAGCACAACCATTCTTTGGGCACTCCCTCCACCTCCACCTCCTCCGCCAACCGAAACCACCTCCACAACCACCACGGGAAGGGCATCGTCCCGCTGGGGAATTTCGGCATCCTTGCGGCAATGCCGGCGACGGAGTCGGAGCAGATTCGATCGGTGTTCAACCACAAGGCGTCGATGTCGTCGTCCAGGATGATCCCGATGATTCAGAAGAAGTCGCCTCTGGATCCACAGGGCTCGCTGAAGTATCATCAATCGGCGCCAGTAAATGTGCCGGTGAGGCCTGCGGCAATGTGTAGGAGCCGATCGATGCTCCAATCCGAGGACATTGACGACGATCACGACGACGAAAAGGATGGTGAGATGCTACCGCCTCACGAGGTCGTTGCTTCAAGACGGTCGCCAATGGTTGCCTGTTCTGTTCTTGAAGGCGTAGGAAGGACACTTAAAGGGAGAGATCTGCGTCAGGTTCGGAATTCCGTGTGGCGAATGACAGGTTTTCTTGATTGGTGATGAATTTGAGTTTCCATGTCTCTCATCAGAAAGAAACTTCGATTTTGTCAATAGCTCCACATGATCCCATTGTTTTGCATTTTAGAAGCAATTGGATATCTTCTGATCAAGATGGACCTTTTTTTAATCTTATCAGTGATATCTGAGATACAAGTGGATATAATGCAATGATTTGAGTTGAGGCAATGATAGGTAGTGTTGGGAGTCCAATATGTCCAAATTCAAATATTATGGAAAACAACTGAAAGACCATCTCAGATGGATGGTTAAGTTTGAATTGTATGCCTTCATTGTCCTATTAAGAAGAATTTTTGAGGGAGAAATGGAAATTTATTTTGAAGGTGAATTGAATGCACGTGAGGCTTCATCATTGGTTGATCACCAAAGGTGGACTTTTATGTAAAAGGAATTCATTTACTTATATTCGGAGAATCAGCCGGTACTCCTACCTGGAGGAAAAATAGCGGACAAGCAGCAGCGGACGATAACGGATATATGTATCATCGGTTGCTGCGGTTCTCCCTCAATAAGCTATCTAATAGGGAAAAATAACCAAACTGGAAACGGATGTAGTGAAAGAGGGCCAGCCACAAAAAATGTTAGAAAAAGTAAACCCTTCCCTCATTGAGATTCATGGACGAATTGGATTTTTATTTCCTCCTTTCAAACAAATCGAAATGATTGAAGTTTTTTTTATTTTGAATCGTGTTATGTCCAATTATTATTACTTCGGCTAGATTATTTGTAACTACGTATTTACAATACAGATACGGTGATGAGCTGGACCTTTGATTAATTAAACACGTGAGGCTTCATCAATGGTTTGTTGTGGGTATTACCAATGGCACTTTATCTCCCCACCATTAGAGCAGACGTTGGAATCAAGGCTAATGGTAATTGGATTAACTACACATTGGCTAGGATCAAGTTCAATGGCTTCCTCCAATTTTTGACCACCTTGGCAAACGCTCCCATCAATATGTTTTTGGACTGTGATGAACTGACAACAGGCATTTGATTTTCAATTGGTAAAATGCCATAACGTATGTAAAACTTTCTGCTAACTGCTGTTTTTCTGTTAAGATGTCGCAATAGAAGCTATGTTTATGACTTTTCCTCCTCGATTTTATGTCATAAGAAAGAAGAAAATTCTCTCGCCTTTGACTTGAAACGATTATAACTGTGTGAGGGTGGATGGACATATGGATTACCTGTGGCTGTGAATGATTGATGTACATTCATGAACTTGTTGATTATAATTCACTTCCTACATACCCTGCATACTTCACATATCTGTCTGCTATGAGGGAAAAAAAGATTTGTTTGACATATCACATATGCTATGTAGGCAGTGGAGAAAGAAAAGAAAACCTTAAACAAAAAGAAGGGAAGATATGCATATTATTGTAAACCAAGGTTTATGGGTAAATGCGTAACCGAGGTGTAAACACCTTTAATGTCTAAGTCCTTTTGGCAGAGATGTCTGTATAGTACACATTTTTACTCTCACATCTTTAAGCTCACCTTATAGACTTCTAGTAGAAGATTCTCTTGCCTTGTGGTTGACATCTAATATTCCACAGCGGTGAGTCTTTTTGCTATTGGTTGGCTACATTGCTGTTTTGAACAATCAATCATGATTTCGTTTAATGTCTATGCAGTGTCCAAAGTCATAGTTTTTACCTGATCGTGTTTAGTTACTGTATTATTTGAACTTGGTTTTTCATTGCATGTGTCATTACTTTCAAATTTGTCATTTGACACTTCCCTTTGTTATGGCTGCAACTTCTGTCATTTTCTGAATAGCCAGAAAGCATCCGTAGTTAATGCAATTAGCATTTTGTAAGGAAATGTGCAGAGGGCTTCATGATATTAATGATTTTGATCTGAGTTAGAACTTTTTCTTTTTTCTTTTTATTATAACAAGCCTTGTTCCCTAAGCCATAGCCTTCCACCCCTCCATCAAATTCCAGAATCCCCACTGACTAATCGACCATCATCACTGCTCCTTTTTGCTTAATTTAGTATGCCACTTTTGTATGGGAAGTTGGGATGTTTTCAAATAAATCGGCCATAATGATGGTGGCGAAATTTAGAATTCTGACCTTCATCTTGATTGTTTTTCATATAGTTTTAATACACACATATTGCCTTTTTATTCTCATTTAGGCAATACAATACAGGTAAAAATACCTATCTTTAAACAATTATTTGGACTTGGAAATCATTTCTCTTTTCAACTTGATTTTGGAAGGTATTTGATTTGATTAATGGATGCTTCATCTGCTAATTTATTAATTTCCTTAACTTAATAATATTTTCGAAACATATCGTTTGAATTATTGTTGTTGGTGAATAATATAGGTGTTTCAGCTCATTAATGGTTAAAAAAACTGAATGAATTTTTTAATTATCTATTGCGGCCATTATTAATTATGATAAAATAAATGGGGTGTGAGTCTGCATCTTGTGAACTGGTTATTTTATTGATACAACTTTTGCAATGACTGTGATGATTGAAGAGACTCACAATGAAGAATGACTGACTAAGCTAAACAAATTTGAGTTACAACTAACAATTTTCACTCAATCCGTCAATTTTCTTTGGATATTTGGTGCCGCATTTTTTTAATGTCCATGTTACAACCATTGATCTGGCTTGGTCTGTTTTTACTTTTTAGTGGATATCATTTTATTTCATAAATTTCTTCTTTTCCAGTCCATCTTGATCTTCCATTCGATAGGGTGAATCGACTCACAAAGGGTAAGCTGGTATTTTGTATCTGTTTTGTTGCAGCTATTGTTGTTCTTGTTGTTATTGAGAAGTTGACATCTCTGACTTTTGGACTAAAAATTATACAATTTTATGCTTATTTATTCTTTGTTCATATGCCCCCTTTTCTTTTCTTTTCTTTTTTTTTAAAAAAAAAAAAAAAACAAGAATGGATACATTAGGTTATCTTTCTCTTTTCAGGAAGTTGAGCTCCCCTATTTTCTAAAACTTTAATCTCCATTTTTAAGATAATTTTCTTTCAATATTTTGGTGGTTGGATTTAGAGGGAAGTCACTTTGCTTAAGTATGGTTTATGAAATCCATTTTTTCTAGAGGATTGTGTATTCTAAACTTTGGAAGTGATTCAGAAGAATGTAATCGCAGTAACCTTGCCCTAATGATCTTTGTCTGCATTATAGACATCCACTTCCCTTCCTAGGGGCATTTCCTCCACTCTCTGTGATAATGGACCCTTCCATTGCCTCCAATCATCGTAATTATGTTTTGTTTTTTTATTCATAATTATCTCAGTTTCTGCACTCTTTTTTCCCTCTCCGAGAAACTATACAGAGGTCATAAAGCAATTTATGTTTTTTACCTCTTCAAAACAATGTTGAGGCTTATCAAGACTCTAGGAAGTCTCATGGATTTTATTTCAAATCTCATATGCAGTATTTCATAGATTGCTACCCAACATAAAGTTACATTTGCATACTATGCATCCTATTTTAGAATTACGAGGAGTGCCTCAAACTTCCAAAGCCTATCGATTTAGTTGGTCATTTGATGTAGCCAATAAATGGAAGTAAAAATCAATTTGTACGACACGACATGCTTTCTTCGTAGAAGTGTCCGTACTTCTTATGCTGTTAATAACATGACTCTTTGTAAGAAACAATAAATGATAGCAAAATGAAAACAATAATTGCACAATGGATCAATTTCCCATTTATATATATATATATATCTGTGTGTGTGTGTGTGTGTGTGTGTGTGTATTAAATAAATAATTAGGCATATCTTGGTGTTTGAATCATTTAGTTTTGTATTCAATTCATGTTCAACTTTGGTGGTATAGGGACCTATCTATTTCATTGATTGTATTGAAGATTTTCCTTGGAGGAAAAAGCACGAATGATTCTGTTGGACTGCTTGATATCCAGCAAATGGGAAGCTTCAACGCTAGGTAACTCTTTTGGTTGAAACAATCAATTTTAAGATGCAGGGTTCTGTTTTGGACAGGGAGATTTACTTTCAAGTTCATGGCAGGATGACTCGACAAAATTTTACTTGGAGCCTTGCATGTGGGGAAGAAACGCTTCTGTGGCTCTACTTTCGCTCCTCTATAGATTTTCTGATTATGCAGTTGATGTCATGGCGGCTGCAGTTCCCTGCAGAGCTCTGGTTGCCAGGTATGGGAACCATTTCTTCAAGATTACCAGTTGTTTGCTGTGTTACATACATGGACTCCAGAATGGGTATTGGGTGTAAATATGTGTGTAAGTGTTGGGTTGATCCAACTTTCATGTGAAGGACACTAAGACACGGATAAATATTTATATTGGGAACCAAAAGACGGGAGTACCGTTTGGGGCAGGAGACGATCCAAAAGGCGAAGGCTCATTTAAAAAGTGTATTTTAATATTTAGGATAAACGGTATTTTAAAGTTTTCATAGAGCATTTTAAATTTTCATGGATAATACAAGAGTACATACACAGTTCTATAGTAAATTTGAATTACTAAATATGCGTCTTAGCGAATATACAACTAAAAATATCGGACTCATATCTCATAGTATTTATTCAAGTGTCGAGTGTTCGACGTGGGTACTTTATGCATTTAGAAGAGTTCATGTAATATAAGTTGTTCATATACTAATTTCTTGGGTGTGCGTAGCGATAGAGTGAATGTTTATTCTTGAATTTTCACTGTGTTGCCTTTGCTTGACTGAATCTTTTTAGCCTGTAAAACTTCTCTTAGCGTTCGAGATGTTGGAAGATCTTTGCTTGGCTTTGAACCATGTCACCCTATGCTGGCACGGTTGGTCAGACTACAAGCCTCGTGCAGGGACAATGGTGTCAGTTAGATGCTTGTTTTTGTGCCAAAAGTATGGGAGAGTCTTGGGGTGATCCCTAATCCTTTATATATTATGGATTGGGATATAATTTATGACAATCTAAAAATACGGTTTCTTGAATGAAAAGAAACAAACATTCAAGATTCATTATGCAATATATTAAAAATTAAAATTTCTAATCACTGAAATGTGATAAATTCAGCACATTTATTACTTTTGCAAGTAGAAATGCATGAAGTTGAATCAGTTCTGTGGTTTATTGAACCAGAATTGTGCAATTCTGGTGTGAGATGCGAATCAATTTCTTGATGCATCAACCGAACTGTGTGATGGGTGTCGTGAGTCGAACAATTAGGATAACATAGGTTTTTGACTATTTTCCATTTGTGCATGTGGTTTTATGAAATATGAGAGCTATCAAACTCACAGAGATTATCAAATAATTAATGGGGCTTTCAGCAAAGGTTCAAAAAATAAGTTTTACGCGCAAGATCCACCAACAAAAGTTTTAACACGTGAGGTCCAATCGTTTACGACACAGATAAATTTAACACAAATAAATAAATTTATATGTAATGCATATAAATAAATTTATCTGTCGTTTTATTTTATATAAAATAGATAAATTCATCTGTGTTATTTATACAGATAAATTTATTTGTGTATTTTCAAAACATGTATCAAGTGCACAGATAAATTTATCTGTCTTGTATAAATAAGCAGACAGATAAATTTATCTGTATGAATAACACTGTATATTTTTAAAATACGTATAAAGTATACAGATAAATTTATCTGTATGCTTATTTATGCAAAATAGATAAATTTATCTGTGTGCCTTTTCAAAATACATATAAAGTACACAAATAAATTTATTTGTATGCGTATTTATGCAAGACAGATAAATTTATCTGTTCTAGGGTTCAATTGGATCTTGCGTGTTAAAAATTTTATTAATAGATAAAAAATAAAATTGCTGCTATTTTAAGGAGCTAAGACTAATTTTTCTATAATTAATTTGGTCATAGTCTTATTGAGGTCAAAATGTGAGAAATCCCCTTTTAGAGGTGAGCAATTATTGCATATTTGCTACGCGTTGCTTTCGTGAATGTGATTGGTTGACAAAGTGGGATCAATCGCTTCTGTTTTGGTGTTTTACCCTACAATATGGCCATGCCATTCAATATGATTGGTGTTCGGTACCACTTGGAATTCTACGATTTGCAAGTGGCCTCGTTTCACCCAAATCTTTTTCCTCTTTAAGGCTTTTTGGTTCTGAATATCTTTTTCCTCTTTCACCTTTAAGGATGCTTCAAATGGGAAGCTTTTAATCCTCCCTCCCCCTCCCCGTGGTGGGAACTGAATTTGAAGTTTAATTGAGTTGGTGAACTTTTTGGTGTTTTACCCTAAATCGGCTTTCATTTTTTTATGTGAGTTTTTTGGTTAACATTTAGTGTTTATTTAAAAAAAAAAACTCTATGAGCTTTCAGTGTGGATTTTTTCCCTTTCTTACAAGTTAAGAATGCTCTTGCAAGTGAAAAGTGTATTTATAATCTGTTAGAACCGGATTATAATTAATGAGTTTTGGCAAACTTTAGGCCATAATACATGACGGACTCACATGTCTTTTAAGACGGGTTTAGATTGATAAGAGTTTTTTAATTTTTGCAAGTAGATAAGCGGGGTATATATACTTGCTTGAACCTGTTATGTAGTGAATGAAAAATCTCCCGAAGTCTATACATGAGTATCGGTTTAATGGAATGAGTAAAGTTGTGCCGTACATTGGAAGTTCATAAAAACTTAAAGTGGGTATATAAGTTCCATAGTTGGATTTGGGTTTGGGCCCAATAGGTATCCAAATTTTGTGTATGAGAGGATTTACCCGAGTGTAGATTTAGCCTTACCCAAATATCGCACTCGCATAGTGTATTCCATCGTTCTAGAGTCTCGAGAGTACAAACACAATGTCGCTAAGTTTGGAGATTGCACTACTTGTTCTGAGACCCATTGATCGTTTTATTTTTAGAAATAGATGTTGAGGTCCATAAGCATTACAATGAGGAACGAATCTGTCTTAAAAGCATAGTGTCAACTACTAATCTCGATTATTATTCTATTTCATTATGTATTTTGGTTTTTGCTTCTACTTATGCTCTTTCCTCTTTGTTTATGGTTTTGTTTTACGAAAAATAAATTTTGATTTTCTTCTACTTTCTGTTTCTATTTACAACATCAAACTCACTAAATAGATAATCATATTCCTAACAATATCGAGGAAGTATTTTTTACGTAATTCGGGACTATGCAGTTTTGGATGGTTTTAGCCACACATTTATGTTGAACTCATTGCACTTGGTGATAGGCTTTATAGCAGTGTGCAGTTGAGATTGTCTGGGGCCATTGATCCCAAACCATGTAATAAATAAGAATGTTTTGTATTTGTTTAGTACTATTAATGTTTTCTTCAAATGCTTTATACAAATCTTAAAACTCCTCTCGAACCACTAATGGTGATGCTAAGAGAGTGTTTGGTATTATTGAAATTAATAGCTTGTAGCTTGTCACTTGTTACTTGTAGTAGAAATTGTGAGTATTTAGTAAAAATTGTAACTTGTAACTGAAATAAAAAAAAATAGTTATAACTTGTAGTAGAAATTGTGAGTATTTAAAAAAAATTATATTTTGTAGTTAAAATTAGTAACATGAAGTTAAAAGCTACTAGCGTTAGCTTTGTCAAATACCTCTTAAGTTGGGAATAGTTTTCGGGTTCAAATAGTAATTTATGTTTGGAGTTAAAAGATCCAATTTTGCTGGTTTTGAATAATTAAATCCTAAATAACTAAGCTGTTCAGTTTGTAAATGTTTTAATGTATTTATACTGTTTTATACTGAATTTAAACGGGGTGTTTGTTGCTAGTTGCTACTGTTTTTTTACAGCAATTTTTAGTTTTTGTTTATTGGAAGTTGTGTTAAAGCGATTTGTCACAACTTTTATTTTATATTCTTCGAACAAACAACTTTAGAAGGGTTTTTTTAAATGATTTTGAGAGATTTTTTATTTGTGTTTTTAACTTTTATTTTTCATAATTTCAATTGTAAAAAATCATAGGCTATGCTTCTTTTCATGAATTAAGAGGGATTGGAATCTTTAAAAAAAAAAAAACTGGTGGAATTCACATTTTATAGAATCTCTCTTTCGAAAGTAGCACTATGAGTTCGATTGGTAACTAATTTAAAAATTATTATTTTTTGTTATTTTTTGCATTTTTAGCTTTGAAAACTAATTTTTTTTAAAGTTGATTATTTGAGTAAAAAGTTAGTTTTTTTATTTTTATTTCAAAGTAGATAATTTTTTCTTTCTATATATTTGATATTAATAATTATATGTAGTTGGTAATGTGGTATTATTGTATTTTAAAAGTGGTAGGAATTTAAATAGAATATTAGAAGAGTTTGTATTTTAATTTAATTTTTTAATTTTTTAACTTTTTTATTATTTTGGTAAATGAACAATATTGGCTTTTTGACTTTTTAATCTTTTATCTTTGGTTCAATTTTAATTTTAACCCAAGAAATTCAAAAGATATTTACAATTAGATATATCACAGCAATTCTACTTCGTATATCCACTCTTCTTTCACTTGCTCATGGTCATGCTTTAAGTGGATCAATTTTGTTAGAAAATGCAAATTATGACTATGACAATAAATCTATATTACTAATTGCAGAACTTATTTAATTTCTACTTTGACAATAAATCTAAATTACTAATTGTGAATCCCATTTAGGACCGATTAGTAATTAATTTAAAAGTTAGTAATTATATGTAGTTGGTAGTGATAGTAAATAAGTTATGATTAAGGAATATTATTGTATTTTAAAAGTGGTGAGAGTATGATTTAAATATTCTAAGAACTTGTGTCTTGATTTGATTTTTTAATTTTTTAATTTTTTTTATTTTTTTAGCAAATAGGCATAATTGGTTTTTTTGTGTTTTTAGCTAAAATTAACCGTCACTTTTTAGAGCCTAATAGTTCAAAATTTGTGGAATTATATATCCCACTCTCCCCTTTGAGATTAGTTGTCCCATTGTCTAGATCATCTTTTCTATTTAATCAAAAATAAATTTTCAACTCTTATATCATATTTTATCTACTTTAATTAAACGTAATATTACTAATAACATGATATATATATATATATATATATAATTTTATTGATTATTTTATCATATTAAAAAATATGCAAGATTTATATATTATCTTTTTATACAATTTATTCGGTACGTCAAATATCACGATCACTGTAAAAGGTTTTTGTTGAGATGAACTTATTCAATATCTTCAAATCACCCTATCAAGATGGCTTAATACAAGGCTTATTTAGTTGAATGACTATTTTTATAAAATGATTAGTGTATTTAAATTATTAGTGTCTAAGGTATTATGAATTAAATTATTAGTATAAATTTTTTTTGTATCAAAGAGTGTTTTAAGGATAAATAATACGTTATTTAATTTAACATAATTTTTGTAAATTATATTTTTTTATGTATAAAAATATTTAAAATAATTTCAAAATTAATCAACCCACATCTCCCATGCAATTGAGATACGATCACCAATGTGATGTTAAGTTGGTTGGCAAGTTTCTTAACTCCCCATCAAATACTTTTCAAATATAACATTATATAAGATTATTTTTAAATAATTACATTCTCCTATTTATTTCTATATCTAAACGTTCTTCGACTAAGACTTGGAATGGCATGGTCTCAAATATTGATGTAATTTTGGTTTGATCCAGTAGTGGTTTGGATGGGCCAAGTTGATCTAATTCCATTAGACTCTCACTAAAAGTTTTGGCTGGACTTTTTGGGAGAGGGATAAACCTAGGCCGAAGGGTATGGAAAAACGGCCTAATTTGGGCTTTTTGTGGGTTTTTTTGTACTTATTTTTGAATTGTTGTATAAGAGTATAAGAGTATAAAACTATAAATTATTAATTTTAGATTTTATAGTTTATTATAAGTTTATTTATTAATTTATTATTTTATTATAAGTTTATAATTTATTATAAATTTATAATTTTATAAGTTTATTAGTTGGCTAGTTAGTTAGTTAGTGCAATATTAGTTTATTAGTTTATAAGTTTATAGTTTATAGTTTATGATTATTTTATTAGTTTATTATAAGTTTATAGTTTATAAATTATTAAATTTATAGTTTATTATTTATTATAAATTTATTAGTTGATTAGTTTACAAGTTTATAGTTTATTATATAAGTTTATACTTTATTATTTTATTATTTTATTATAAGTTGATATTTTATTAGTTTATAAGTTTATTAATTTATTATTAGTTTATTAATAAATGCAATAAATTTGAACACTTTAAATAATAAAATGCAATATAAATTTTATCATTCAAAACTCAAATTTTACCAATTACATAAACATTCTATTTTATATTTTACAAGTGTATTGTACTAGTTTATAGTTTATTAGTTTATAAGTTTATTAGTTTATTAATTTAGCAGAAATTTATTAATTTATTATAAATTAATAGTTTATAAGTTTATAGTTTACTTATTATATATTAATATTAGTTTATAATTTATTTATTATATATTAATATTCGGATTAAATGGGCGGGCTAAATGGGCTAGACCGACCCACAGGATTAGGAGCGGTGGCTTAGGCCCGCAAGTATACTCAAATTGAAGCAGGTTTAGGCTTTTTTGGGCCAAGCCAAGTTGTGCCCACACAGTAGCGGGCATCGAGTTAAATTTACACTCCTAGTCTTGAATAAATTTAAATTAGTAAATGGATTATTAATACAACGTTCTCTTAAGTATTGTATATTTTATATTTTATATGATTAGTTTTTAATAGATACATAATTCTCCTAATGTGGTGTTTGGCATTACTAAAATTAGCAACTTATAAATTATAGTTTGTAGTATAAGTTGTGAGTATTTGGTAAAAATTGTAATTTGTAACTGAAATAGAAAAAAAACTAGTTATAAGTTGTAGCAAAAGTTGTCAGTATTTAAAAAAATTTGTAACTTATAGTTAAAATTAGTTGCAGAAAGTTAAAAACTACTAACAATAACTTTGACAAATACTCTATTAACATTTGTTGCATTCAATAAAAAAAATACTACTTTATGAGATATATACATATATATAATATAATATCATGTTTAATTCAGTCAATCAAACATGTCTAACGGGTATTGACTAAAAATTGTACTACTTGTTATAGGGGTAACGAGAGAACTGGACTGTTATTTCGGTGGA
This sequence comes from Heliamphora exappendiculata, assembly GCA_034768845.1. Lineage (NCBI taxonomy): Eukaryota > Viridiplantae > Streptophyta > Magnoliopsida > Ericales > Sarraceniaceae > Heliamphora > Heliamphora exappendiculata. The sequence continues at coordinate 17,752 of JAOTRH010050390.1, forward strand.
TTATGTTTCATGATCTTTTAAGGATGTTGAGAACTCTTGAAAATTGCTCTAGAGCTCTTGTGTATTGTGTTAACTAAACTACCCTTGAGCCTATTGTTATTAAAATGAAATTGTTTCTGATAAGATAAAATTATTCCAGAACAAAAACCAAAGTCTAAGAGATTTTTTTGTAGTTTCTCATGGCCAAACAAACAAAGAAATAAAGATAATAAACAAAGATTAAAGATTAATAACAGAGGTTTTAATAATTTACAAGAAAAGTACAAAGATATAGAAAGAAATGTTACCATTTATTTACGGTTGTTTGGCAAAGTGACACCGTCTCTTGAAGGTTTTGAAAAATAATTTAAATTGATTTTAAGTTATACTGTTTCTATTTCTTAATATGATCCATTGATAGATTTGTAAAGTGAAAGTTCTTACAATGAATACATTATGCATATTTGTTAAAAAAATTAAATACATAACTATTGATAACTACTCTAACAATCTAACAAACAATGTACGATGTTAAGTGTCTTTCAAAAAATTTCATTAATTGTAATTATTTTGTCTTGTAGTATTATTTATTATTTATCTAAATCTTTCACGTGGATACAATTAAGGATAGAGCAGGATTTTTATCTTGAGACAGCGAACAAATACGTAATGAAAAAATTTGAAAGACGATATTAACTTCAAACAATACAAATTGTGTAACTATCACTATCAAGCAAGTGTTTAGTCAAGTTAACTACAAAAAAATATGATCAAATATAATTGGATATGTTCTTCTACATTTACATCCATTTTAAAAAATAAAAGATAAACACTATTGTTGTATCTATTTATAAAAGTTGTACTCGATACTCTTTCATCACATAAAATGTATTTATAATTGAATAAATATCAAATTATCAAGTAATAGCTTTCTCAATATAGATTAGCAAATAACTAGTTAAAATATCATCCACTATCTTGTTGCGTTTTCTAGTCTAAACGCGGTTGAACACCTAGTTTTGGCTGCTTTTTTTAAACTGCTGCTATAATCGACTTTTAGCTGCGGTTTTTTAAAATGCTACTAAAAAAACGCTATAAAAAATCTATTTTCTTGTAGTGCGTTATTGCCGTCGAAACTGGTAAAATTAGAATAAGACAATTTGATTTATCAACAATTTGATAAATGATCGACTTTTTTGTTTTCATCAATATTTGCACAACTTAGAAATTGTTAGCAAGTTTTTAAATTTCACATGATTGAGAATATTAAGCTCATAATTTTGCAACTAGAATTTCAAATTCAAATTTTCTTGATCTGTAAATACATCTAGATAACATTTTTCTACAAGTTTGCAAATACATTCAATATTAAAAAATTTATAGCCATTCCGAAGATCTAAAACATAACTAAGAACAAGCAATTCTAAAAAAGAAAAATCTTAAGGAGGCGAACTTATATAATTTTTAAATTTTTTTAAAAAAAATCTTAAAGGGACGAACTTATATAATATTTAAAATTTTAAAATAATATTACTATAATACTTTTAAAAATTCAAAACTTAAGGGTAGCTGTCGTCCGCATCCGCCCCCGGTCCGTCCTTAGATACAATACTCAACAATTGTCTTCCAAAGTCTAATTTAGAGATTGACACTGACATAACTAGAA
>JAOTRH010050401.1:0-19396 GCA_034768845.1 Heliamphora exappendiculata
GTATATGTCAAAGACACTGATGAAGGTTATGTCATCCTGTGTCTCTACGTTGATGACATGCTCATTGTGGAAAGTAAAGACAAGGTTATCCAGTCCACTAAAGATATGTTGAATTCAAAATTTGACATGAATGATATGGGTCTTGCTAATGTGATTCTAGGTGTACAGATCACCAGAATTTTAGACGGCCTTATGTTGTCTCAAACTCAAAATTTGACATGAAGGATATGGGTCTCGCTAATGTGATTCTGGGTGTACAGATCACCAGAATTTTAGACGGCCTTATGTTGTCTCAAACTCATTATGTTGATAAGATTCTGAAGAAATTCAGCAATTCTGACACTAAAGTTGCTAGGACCCCAGTGGACTTGAGTCTCCATTTATCCAAGAATGGGGGGGAGAGTGTCTCCAAATTAGAATATTCTTAGGTCATCGGGAGTCTAATGTACTTTGAGTTGTACAAGGCCTGACATAGCTTACTCAGTAAGTAGACTGAGCCGATACACGAGTAATCCAGGACATGATCGCTGAAAAGCGGTAGTTAGGTTGCTACGCTATTTGAAAAATACTCGTGATTTGGGACTGCACTACACCCGATATCCTGCAGTATTAAAAGGGTACTGTGATGTAAACTGGATATCGAACACGAAAGACTCGAAGTCTACAAGTGGATATGTATTCCTACTTGGTAGTGCAGTAGTATCTTCGAAATCTTTCAAACAGGCGTGTATAGCACGTTCTACGATGGAATTAGAATTTATTGTTTTAGATAAAGCAATTGAAGAAATCGAATTGCTACGATAATTTTTAGAAGATGTTTCAATATGGCCTAGACCTGTGCCAGCTATATGTATCCATTGCGATAGTCAATCGGCAATAAGAATGGCACATAGTCATATGTATAATGGTAAGTCTAGACATTTACGTCGTAGACATAATACCATTAGAAAACTACTCTCAAGTGGGGTTGTCACTGTTGACTATGTAAATTCAAAGGACAATATTGCGGATCTGCTAACCAAAGAGTTAACTAGAGAGTTAGTTGAAAGAGCATAGATGGGAATGTGATTAAAGCCTATAACATAAAAAGGTATCGTGAAGAAAAACCCAATCTAGTTGACTAGAGATCCCAAGATCTAGGTTCAATGGGACAACCTAATTGCGTATACCTCGGATAATCACCGTAGAGTTTGAGAACTCTTACCTATTCCTATGCTGCAGCGGTGATTTGGAAGGTTAACCATTAGCTTTTAATGACTTTTTCTAGTGAGCCAGGTTGGTATAGAGAAATACCATTGAATAAAAGTCACCTATGTGAGTATGAAGTGGGGCCGCTTCTTTAAGAATTTGACAAAGCAAAATTCTCGAGAAATTACTTGCAGAACTAAGAAGTGTGTTTCATGGCCAAAACGAACACAACCGTGAGAACGAAAACTTCGTTATGGAAGTCGTTGTGTGAAACCTATTATCTCGATTTACTACTAAGGCGACACAGTTCGAGGCAGTACCGCCCACTTATTTGCTGATAAATCCGATAGGTTCTCATAAGTGAGGTTCAAGACTAACCGCTACATATCCTATGAAGGGACTTTCAGTTGTCTATCTCTCTTACAGTCAGCTTTGTAATCTGAATTTGTACTCCCGCCAATTTCATTCATGGGGGGATTGTTGGAATTTTGTGAATTCAATTGACCATTGAATTCAAGAATTCACTAGCAAAGTTCAATTGCAATTGAATTGTCCATTCAATTGGCAATTGAATCCTGTGAATTAATACCATTCAATGGTCATTTATTCATTTTGTAACTCTCCATGGGTGAAAGTCTATATAAGTTGTCATCCCATTCGATTTTTTGGCAGAGAGAGAAATACAGCAACAAGGTGAAAGGTAAGAACAAAAGGAGAGATACAGACATATTTCAAAGCTGTGAGAGTAAGAGAGAGAAAGGCAGACGGGGTACGTTCGTAGTCGATCCTTGGTGGTGTTCCAACGATCGTGTCAGCCGTTTTATCATGGGAGAGTGACGCCGGTGAACAACCTACAACACCCTCGGTAGGCGGTGAATCATTCTTAAGAAAGCTGCGTTTGCAGTACTCGATTTGCATATTCTGTTCATATTATTTTCTGCAATTTCGTTTCTGTAAATTCTGTTTATTGTAATCGTTGTATATTAATAAAGATATATTTTCTAGACCACCGAGTATGTATATATTGTGGCGTTATATTTCTCCCAGCATATATATCACGCTAGCTATATAAATTATCATTTGTCTTTTACCAACTTAACAATGTTAAATCACCATATTTGTAAAATTTATTACTACGATATTAGATAAAAATATTACGTAAAATTGGTACATAAACAAGAAACTTGTATTAAACATTTTTCTAGTCCTTGGACTAAATTTAACTTTATCTTAGTTTTTTCTTTTAAGATTTTTTTTATTTTTTAACTAAAGCTTTTATTTTTTTGAGTTGTCTCGATAATATGAATAGAAAAAATAAAAACATTTTATCAAAAGATAAGTAACATAAAAAATGTACAAAAATCAAAAATAAGTAATATCAAATTTAATTTATTGACTTATTTTGACTTAATTTCTTTAATAAACTTTTTTTTATGTTAATCAAAAAAATTTATTTATTTTGGCTCGTATCGATAAGAATAATTGAAAAATATCAAAGTTTAATTAAACAAATAAAATAAACAAATTTTATATATACATACACACTAATTTATGTGCTCATGCAATGTGTGCAATATTAGTTATTGTGTAAAAATGCTAATGAGAGTCCACGTAAAAAAAAATCACAAAATAAGTTAATAAAATAAAATGTGTTATATATGGATTATAGGAGTTCAATAATAATGAGATTTTAAAATAAAATAAATTAATAATAAAAAGGGAAAAAGGTGTGTGATTATGTAACTAGTTCTGTAAATTTTTAAGTATTAAAATAATTTAAGCTATTATACAGGTATTTTTGAAATAAAAAATACGATTAATGTCAATAAACTAAAATAAAATACTTCATTTTAATAATAGTATTGATAGTTTCTCTCTATGGGCGGAACAGTCATTATGCACCAAAAGAAAACATTTTAAAACTGAAAATGTCTCGCATATTGATGGCACATATAGTTACTTTATTCCTACAAGGATGATAATGAGATTAGAAATTATTTAGGTCTAAATGGCTTTTTTGGATATAGTTTAATTATAAAATTAATTTTAAATAAATAAATTTCTCAATTAGTAAAAATAATATATCACAACATAGAAAAAGATTTTCAATAGTCACAAATTCACTAATAAATATTTTACTAAGCGCATTTTTTATTTTAATAAATAAAAGAAATGAAAAGGTATTTATAAATTAAATATATATATATATATATATAATTAATTATATTTATTAAAAGTGTATTGTATTAACAAAGTATTTTTAAGATGTAGGTGAAGTATTTTTATATTTATTAAAAATACTTTTTAACAAAGTATTTTTTATATGTAAAATCACATGTTAAAAAATAAAAGTAAATTTATACAAAAGGATGAATATAAAAACCATTTAGTTGACATATAATAATGGGTAGATCCACCCAAACTTTCTACTTTAATGAACGTCTAGTGGGCGCTAACCACTCTTGCAAGTTGCAGCTCCTATATATGAAACCCGAGTAATTATTTGATTATTTTATGTTTTAAAAATTATATGATAAATTTACTTGATGCTCTTATTTAATAGAATAGTAATTAATTTTATAATAAAGACGTGATTGACTTATATTTATTAAGTAATTAAAAAAATAATAATAACTAACATAGTGTAGATTAAGATTATTTATTTATTAAGAATACCACGTAGCATCGTTTATATAGTATTTTAAAATGAGTTATGCTAATCACCGCTAATTAGATAGTAGTTAAAATAATAATAAAGATAAAAAAGTTTCAACATTAATATATTTTTTAATGTAAAATTTATCATTTTTATAAATATTAATATATTTTATATAAATATTTGTATATTTTAAATTTATTATTCACCGCCGGATAACAGGTGATTAACATTTTCCTTTTAAAAAAGTCTAATAATTTTCCATCAAACCCTATCCCACCTAGCTAGGGACAAAAAAAGCTGCACATGTTTTTGGATCCGGATCGGTTGTTTTGTTCCATTCCTTTTGTGGCACCTTTGACATTTATAAAAGTACAAGTCTTATGGGTCTGTTTGTGCTATTTAAAAAGATGGTTTTTTTATATAAAAAAAATGGTATTTTTTTATTTAATTTAAAGATGGTATTTTTTAGAATTTTTTGATTATAAAAAATTTTTAAAAAAATTGACTAAAAATAATTTAAATAAGATAAGAAAGCCACTTTAAGAATTTTATGTGGCCTTTATTGTATTATGTAAATATTTTTTAATTTTTTTCTAAAATGACTATGTTTTAAATTTGTTTTATCATAATAAACACAAAAAGATAAAAAGAATAGCCCAATAAATTAAAAAATATAAAAAAGCAAAATAAACATAAAAATTCTATAAAAAAACTAAACCAAATAGAGCCTTAAATTTATTTTGCACCTGAATTTTTTAAAGTTCGTTTGACAATCTTGTTTTAAGTTAATTTTTTTATTTTAAATCGATTTTTTGATTTTAAGTCGAATTTTTAATTTTAAGTCACTTTAAGTTATAAAGTTAAAAAATTTATTTAGTTAAAAAAATATTAACTTTTAAATCATCAAAAAAGCTAAATAAACGAGCAAAGTATATGTCTCAGTAGCTAAGAAACATATACCAATCTCAAATTTCAAGGTATAATTATTTTTTTATATGTTCAATTCGAATTCCAATCTCAACTCTTTCATCTTTAGATTAAAAGTAATTAAATAAATTTAATATGAAATTTTATAATTGTCTTTTAGCCTAAATAAATTATGGTATGATTAGTTAGTTAAAATTTATATAATTTTATATATAAAAAATAAAATTAAAAATTATTGTAAAAAAATTTAAAAATTTAAAAATAAATAAGTTAAAAATTAAGAATTAAAAACTAAAACTTTTTAATTTTTAAAATTTTAAATTACGAAGGCCAGTGATATATAGACAAGTGTGACTTTCTGCTCCGATCTACTGCGACTTTTGAGCAGAAATTAATGAGAGCGATATGGAATTTCGCGGCGCATTTAATTGGCGGTTTGACTTTATAGACAAGAAAGAGACAAATCTTGTTCCTTTCCTTTTAAGTAAGGTCCAATTGTTTAATATTACATAGTATTATTTATATAATATTTTTAATAAATAAAAATATATAATATAAATTAAGTAAAATATTTTTTTTATCTCTTAAATACCAATAAAAATAAGTTAACATTGTTCTATACAAAAAAATTAAATTAATCAAAGATCTTTAATTATCTGAACAAATAGCTCACATTTGTGTTAAACAATAACGGTGTTAATTGATATATAATTTATATTATAAGCAATAAAATAAACAGTTCGAATCATCAAAATAAATTCATTTGGACCCAAAATTCACTGGACTCGACCGGTTCACTTCAATTAAGGATCGGAGAGAAACTCACTCCAAAAGGCAAACGGTGTCATCTATTTACGATTTATTTTTATTAAAAAAAAACAAATATAATATGTTTCATGTACTTAAAAATATTTGATAAACTTAATTTTTAGTGTTAATTAATAATCTACATATAAAAAATAGTAAAATAAACAAATCCGATCATCAAAGCGAACTTATCTTAAACCCAGAATAGGTCCAACCGTATTGATCCATCATTTTTAAAATTGGAGAGAAGCTGCTGTCTTTGACTAATGCTAAAGTTTGTGACATTAAAGAATCCAACTAAAACCAAACAATTGGAAAAATTATTAAGTACTACTCAAGGATTACAATGCAGTATTGCTTCGGTAGTAGTTTTAAAAATAAAAAAAAATTAATACACACTAAAGTTCTGATTAATAACTAATTTTTTTTTTAAAAAAAATTATTTTTAGCCAAAAAGTTAAATTAGAGTCAAAGTAAATTATTTTGCAATTTAACTTTTAAACTAACTTTTTTTTAAGTTGGTTGTTTGGATAAAAGTTAGTTTTTTTTATTTTTGTTCAAAGTGTATATTTTTACCCTTTTATTATTTAATATTAACAATTATATATAATTATTAGTTGTAGTAAATAAGTTATGAATAATGGGTATTATTATATTTTAAAAATACTAAAAACTTAAATAGAATATTTTAAAATTTTGTGTTTTGATTTAATTTTTTAACATTTTAACTTTTTTATTTTTTTTTTTTAAAAATAACTTTAATTTTTTAACGTTTTTAACTAAAAAATCAAAATTACTAATCAAACCCTAAGTAAATTAATTTATCTCCCACGCATCTATCAAATAAAGATAAACTATTACTATTTAATTATATAATATTTTTTATTATATAATTAAATTAAATACCCGACCACTATTGAATAATTCTCAACGGTCTAGATCTTTCTTTTCTCCTTAAAGTTAATTGACGTCAACCTAGCTATAAAGTATCTGTCCATTCTCTTTCTCTCTTAGTCAACGCCAGCCGTCCATATATATATATATATCTTTATTATTTCTCGGCCAAACTGGTCCTCCACGCCTTCACCCATTGGCTCGAAAATTATTAGAAAAATGATAGCTATGTCGAGCTAATCAGCCGAACTCGATAGATGTGCAGCAAGCTAATAAGGCAATGATAAAACTCATCAAATTCATTGCAAATTAAGCCTTCGTTTGTTCTAGTTTTTTTTTTTTTAAGTTTTCTATTTAAAATCTTTTAATAAATTTAATTATTTAGTTTTTTATTATAATTAATTAATTTTTTTTATATTTTTTTACATTTATTTTTTAATTAAAAAATCAAAATACTAAAAAATTTATTAAAAAATTAAACTAAACACATATTAAATAATTAATAAATAGCTATTTTGATTTCGACTACTCTCTCGATAGAACCGCAAAAGTAGCCGTGCTCAAATTATTAAGGTATTTGAGAAGTAGACAATTATTGAGAAACTCTTTGTTTGGGATAATTGATTATTATTTGTTTTGCTCTTGTTTTATTTTATTTTTAATGAATTTGTTTTATTATTTATTTAAAGGGAAAATATATAAACATCTCCTCAATTATTACTGAGTATCTGTTGATTCAATTTATCCCGCTCAATTTTAAAATCGTACATTTATGCTATCAATTATTGAAAATCATATAAAATGTCCCAAACTTTGAGCGATTATAAAGTGATACAAGTTAATGAGAGATCTAAATATACGATTTTGAAATTAATGGAGTAAATTGATATCCAGTGATAGTTGAGGGGTTCTTGTGTAATTTTCTCTTTATATAATAGTGTAGTTTTATGATTATTTCATTAAAATGGGGTAAAAAGTAATTTTTTGATTAAAATATACTATCATAAAAAAAATAAGTCAATAAATTAAATTTTAATGTTACTTATTTTCATATTTACTAAATATTTTTCATCTTTTATTTATTTTTTTAATTTCTTAACTTTTCTCATCGAGACGATTTAAATAGTAAAATAATTATCCAAAATGGAAAAAAATAAAAAGCTAAACAAAGTTAAGCAAAATACCAAGAAAAAAAATGGCAAATGGAGTTTATACGATAATAGTCAATGGCATAACATAAAATGCTTTGAATGTGATAAGATAGACTTATTTTTTGTTGGACAAGTATAAGATAAAAATGATCTACTTATTCCTCGTTTGATAATTGGTTTAAAGTTAAATTTTTTTATCTTTTTGCTTAATGTCAAAATAAGTCAAAAAGCTTCGTCTAAAAACCCAAAAGTTTTTAATCTTTTTGGCTTTTTTCTTTTTCTACATAAAATAGTTTTATATGTTTTTAAAAAAATGTCATAACTTTTATTATACATATCAATTTTACAAAAATTATATTTTTAATATATTTTCGTCAAAATTTATCAAATACAATTGATATTGAATATAAAATTATGTACAAATAACTTCAAAAAATTTATAACAATTCTTTTCTAACTTAAAACTCTTTTGTCTTAAAACTACTTTAAGCCAAATATTTTGACTTATTATCTTTTGGATTAAAATCGTCTCAACGATTTATCAAATAAATTTTTTACTTATTTGATTTAAAATAATTTTACGCAAAAAGCTCATTTAAAGTTAAGTTGGGTATTGAATTTTTCTTATTTGGTGAGATGGCATGTCAAGTGGTATTCCAAAAATGTTAATAATTTTCCTTTGAATGTATCATGTGGCATGTGCATCCAAAAAAATTAGAAAAATCAATCCATACTAAGGCCTTGTTTGATAATCGTACTAGATTAGATATTATTAATTAATAGTGAATATAAATAAGGTTAGAGTAAAAATAAGATGGGATTAATTTTCACTTATTTAATTTAAATTGAATTAGGTAATAGACTAAACCATAACTGGTTTGATTTGAACTTATAAGATAAGATTAAATTTATCACTTGAGCTAGGTTTTCTAATTCACATTTCCATTTAAAAAATAAAAAGCGAACATAGTATTAATCAATCCAATAATCGATCTTTAAAAGGGCCGAAGTGCATCGTATTTGTCTTCCACTTGCCAATAAAAGTGAATTAATATTATCCTAACTAAAATATTTATGAGTATTTATTGGTGATATTTGGCATTATTTAAATTAATTACCTACATATTGTAATTGAAAAAATAATAGATATAACTTATAGCAGAAATTATTAGTATTTAAAAATATATATTAACTTGTAACTAATACTAATTATTTATAAAAAATTATTATTATTATATCTTATAACATAAGTTGGCCTAGTTTTTTATAAAAATATTTTGCTTAAAATCTTTTTAAAAATCTACTTGTTTAGCATCTTACAGTAATTAATTAATTTTTTACATTTTATCACATTTTTTTAAAAAGTCAAAAAAATGACAAAAAGAACAGGTCAATGTTACGTTATGAGTGCTTAGAAAAAAAAAATAAACTTATTACTAAAATTAGTAATAAAAAATTAAAAAATTATCTTTAGTAACAAAATATTTTTAAAAATTAGCCTTTGATCTGTGATTGATTTTTTTAAAATTTTCAATATAAAATTAATTTTACTATATTTTAGAGACATGTGGATGATTGAAAGTTGAATGTCACATTCCTCTAGATACAGCTCCTTATAATAATGTGTTATCATAAGACATTTATTTCTACAAGTCACCTTGAATGACTCCAAAGTCCAAACTGGAGTATCTTTCCTTAGATCTGTTCTTCTTCCAAACCTAAAAGTAATATGCCCATAAAATCTAAATATTATATATATATATATCTATCGTTTATCAACCGAATTTAAGTCGGTTTAAAATTTGGTTTTTTATTTTTTTGTTTAAAATTTTATTTTTTTATTCAAAAACTTTTATTATTTTTTTATATATAATTTTTTAATATTTTAAAAATATTATAACTTTTATTATATACATTCATTTTTTATAAAAATTATATTTTTAAAATCTACTAGTCAAAATCTATCAAGCAAGATCTATATTGAATATAAAATTATTTTAAAATAAATTTTAAAAAATTATAACAACTTTAAGTAAAGCTTTTTGCATTTTAACTTAAAATTACTTTAAGCATTTGATTTAAAGTTAGCACATTCGTTTCCCAAACGAATTTTTGACTTTTGAAATTTAAAGTAGTTTTAAGAAGAAAAAAAATTCACTTAAAACTAGGTTGCCAGACGAGGCCACTAATTCAATTTAGTCTCTTTTGTAAGCATGTTTTAATTTTTTTTAATAAAAAAATTAGGAGTCAAAACGTACAATAATTTGATTAAACGATAAAAAAATTTAAAAAATAAAATAAAATAAGCTAATAAAAAAATTTTATATTATTTATTTTGATCTTTAATTAACTTTTTCAGTTCGTCTCATCGGGATGATTCGAAAAAATAAAAATTTTTAGTCAAAAAATAAAAAATAAAACAAAATTAATAAAATTTAGCCCAAACAGGGTCAATTGTCTCAAAAATACCTTTTAATTTCTGTTCAATTTACTAAAAGCATTTGAATCTTATCCTGATATTTTCATTGAAAAATTCTCACATAATTTAATAAATTTCGGTACATTAGAGAATTTGAAAGATACATAGCAAATGAGAAGAACTCCACCACTCTATTGACTTTACTGCAACAACTTGGGTAATTATTCGGTACTCTCATAGTATCATATAATAATTTTATATAGTATTTTTATTTAATATTATAATAATAAATTTTATAATAAAAATATAATAATTAATTTTTATTGAATAGTTAAGAGATATGAGTTAGCTTACATAGCGTGAAATGTGATCATTTATTGATCAAAAGTACCACGTGCCACTACCTACGTTGTAGGCAAGCATACACTCCCACTTTGTTTTTTTATGATTTTTGTTTAATTATTTTTTTTATTTTTATTTTTTATCATTTGTTCTCTACTATTACGTTTTTTAAGGTAGCATTTTAGATTTGTACATTTATCTTATTGATAAAATAAATTGATGCATGTAACATCAAAATTAAGGCGTCTAAACGATAGCTTTAACCTTCAACAAGTTATTTTGTAACAGATCGGTGGAACAATAGTGCCATTTCAATTGACTGTGAAAAAAGGCCGGCGTTGTGCGAGTTATAATGATGAATTTTTATCTTTTATTTTCCGTGCTCTTTTAGTATGTTTTAAGAGGATATTTTTGCTTCCTTTTTACTTAAAATGTTTGATTTTTCTCATGTGAGGTTTTCTCCTCCTTTTGTGAAAACTTTTCTTTTTTTTTAAAAAGTTATCGTGTTTAATATATATTTTTTATTTAATTTTATGTTAAATTTATAATGCATTTAAATTTATTTACATTTTTATTATATATATTTATTTATTTATTTATACATCAAATCCATAGCACATTAGATGCAAAACTTGTTTGTATTATGAGTTTTAATATATGTACAAATTCGAACACACTCTTTTCTTATATAATGAGTTTCACACAACTTTAAGACTTATCTCGTATAAAAAAATGTGTATACAAATTTATGTTCATTAATCTATGCATTTAATATTTTTCTTTTATCATTTGCATTTTTTTCAAAATACAGTCCTAAGAACAAGATAATTAATTAAATGCCAGATTATTTTTTATTTTTGGCTAGGGAAGTTGACTAAGGCACTGTTTGGGATCAAAATTCAAGTTGACTTTTTCTAAAATGTCTAGTTTTTAAGTCAGTTTATTTGGGATAAAAGTGTTACACGACTTTTAAAACAACTCAAAAAAAGCCAAATCTATTTTTTTTTTATTTTTTTCTTTTAATATCTATTTTTTCAAATTATCCCAAACAATGTTACTTTTTTTTACTCTTCTTTTTAAAAAACAAAAGTTAAACATCTTAAAAACTTTCCCAAACAGTGACTAAACCTTTCCAAAGTTGTAATATTTGACCTGATGTAGAAATCTCCATCCGACAACCTGATAAAATAAAAAGATTTTTTGTTTTAGAAAAGATACATCTAAATTGATGTGGCAAAGATATTTTTTAGGTCTCATTTGACTTTAATTTAAAGTTAAATTTTTATCTTTCTATTTGAAGTTATAAAAAATAATTGTTAAATTATTATTTTATCTTTCTATTTAGAATAGCTTCAAGTTATTTTTTAGCAAAAGAAATTTTCATTTATGAGATAATTACACTTACTTTCCCTGAGATTTAAACTTATTACAGGGACTTTCCATGTGATCTTCGAAATTACAATAATCTCACTTGAGATTTAATTTTAACATCAATTGCACCCCAATTGTTCAAATTTTCATTGAAATTTAACGAAAACCGCTCCTCCCACCCCAAAACCACCCTTCAAACCATATTTCCTCCCAAAATTACCATTCCCACCCCAAATTTCAATGGAATAGTGATTTTGGGAAGGGTAATTTTGAGATGAGAATTGTGATTTTTGGAGAAAATTGTGGTTTGAATAGTGGTTTTAGGATAGAAATGGTAGTTTTGAGATGAGAAGGGCGATTTTCGTTAAATTTTAACGAAAATTTTAACAGTTGGGGTGCAATTGATATTAAAATTAAATCTTAGAGGAGGTTAGTGTAATTTCATAGACCACATGGGAGGTCCCTATAATAAGCTTAAATATCATGAGAGGTAAGTGTAATTATCCATTTATTTATTTAATTTAAAATAATAATAAAAAAAATTAACTTTACACTAATTAAGTTACCAAACAAAACATAAGACTACTAAGCCACATTAACGATTGTTTTAACGAGAGAATAGAAAGTCCACAAAATATCATAGCTTTTCGTATCCGAATTTTGTGTGTCAGTTGTGTTTTTAAAGGGTTATTTTAAAATAAAATAAATAGAGATTTTGGCTTAAGTCTCATTTAAAAGACTTCTTTTGAAATAAGTCTCAATTAAAAATTAATGTTTCAGTATGTCCTCTATATTATCTTCGTACTAAAATTATCCTTTAAAAAATCACTTTTTAATATTAATTTACACTAATCGATATAATACAATCAATCACATAAACAAATAAATACAACGACACGAGGCACACGATTTTTAATATGAAAAACCCCAACTTTGGTAAATTATGAGACTAATCCAAATTTAGATAAATCAAACACTATGAGTAAATTTCCGTTACAAGAAATCTTACAAATTTACCGTTAAATCCACAAGTTACAAAGGAAGTCTATTCTTACCAAATTCACATTTACCAAACCGTGCTTGATTGCCTACAGAATCCACCTCGGACTTCTTCTTTAAGAATCCACTCAAGATCTAACACAAACTGGTTAAAGGATAAAGGTGTGATGTTTGATAATCTTCTTGAATGTCCTTAAATCTAACTTGTAATCAAGTGGGGATGTGAACAAAACTTTGGATAAGCTTCTTCTTGAAAGCCCACAATAATTGGAGGGAGAAAATGCACCAAAAAGCCTACGGCTACACAAGTCTTAGCAGCAATTTAAAGCAGTCTCGCGAAACAGACCAATCGATCGGTCTGGTTATCGATCAACCGGTGATTGATTTATATTGATTTGTCTTTCAATGCTTGCAATAATTGTGCAGACCGATCAATTAGTTTAGCCATCGATCAATCGGTGATCGGTCCATATCGATCTGTATTTCGATGCTGGCAATAATTGTATAAATCGATCGATCGGTCTGACCATCGATCGATCGGTGATCAATTCGTATCAATCCATCTATCAATTCCTATCAATCTATCTATTAATCTGTCAGGCAAACTTACAGTATAAGTATTCAAACTCCAAACCACTTCAAACCTTCCATCCATGACTTAGAATATTCAACTAAAAAAATTACATTGAATAAAATGTGATAAAAGATTAATGAGTGTTTTTCAAATAGATTGCCAAACTAACCTAGGATCTAAATCCTAACAATCTCTCCATTTGAAACTTCTGTGACAAAACACTCATAAATCTAAATCAATCAAACCATAAAATCACTAAACACTGAACATTGAAACTCATGGCAATTGAGTTATATATCTGCAAGCTGCAAAATCAACACCAAACAAATACCACGTAAAAAAGTATGTGCGGTATAAAAATAATAAAAGTAAACAAGATTTTTTCTTGTTGCTAGATGTCTCTCTCCTTTAGCAACACTTACATATCTCTCTCCTTTTTGTCACAAATTGACAAAATCAACCAAAACAAAACTAAAAAAAATAAAAATAAAAAGTATTTTAGAAATAAGAGAGGTCGATATACAAAAAGACGAAAAAAAATTTATTATTATTATTATAACATGTAGAAACCAAGAAGAAGTCAAAAAAAAATCATCTTGACTTAAAAACTCAATTAATTTCATACATAGTCTCATATCTTACAAAGAAGATATTCATGTGATCTATGTGAGTCAAAATAAATGGAATAGATAAAATACTCTACACATTCAAGATATTAAATTCCATGAATCCTTCAAAGTCAAAGTATGCGTGAGTAATGATATACATCAACTCTAAGATCAACTCTAAATGAAATCAATGTGGTTGAGCCACATTCACATAAAAAAATATAAAATTTCATAGAAGTCAAGTCGATTAGGCACCTCATGTATATTTTGTTAATGCAATATAAAGTTCTCCCTCACAAATAACTTTTTTTCTTTTTATTTTTTTATTTTTCTTGTTTTTGATTTCACACCACTTTCATCAGTGACTTTCACATCAATTGCGAAAAGTAAAACAAACGTGTATAGGTAGTCATTTCCACAAGCCTTATATAGAATTGAACCTTAGGGAAGTACTTAACATAAACATAAGCAACATCAATATAAGAGTACTAACTCAATGGTTAATCTATGAAACTCAATAATTGTCATATGAGAAAGGTTCATAGAAAAAATTTGAACTCAAGTACGGAACCTTTACATTGATGCAATGATGAAAATGCATAAACTTTGGAGTGAAAACATGTCATTCATATCTCAATTATAGAAATACAGAATTCAACCATTATTAATATCCACACATAATCAATATGAAAATACTCTTTGATAGCTATGAAAATATGTATAGTCTTCAACAAAATTTCAAGATCACAATGAGAAAATATTTTTTTTTTAACTGATAAGACTCAACAAGAATACAAAAAATAATACAACCGAAACTATAACGAATAGAATAAAAAAACTCTAAAGAAACTTATAGACTAACAAAACTCAAACAAACAAACATTTTAGAATTATCTAAAAAAAACAAACCTAAAGAAAAAAAACTAACGATGTTGACATGCAAGAAGACAGTTTAAATCACTTTTCTTTACCCAAACAACCTTACCCTTCAATCTTGGAGCACTATGTAATTTCCTAACTAAGACCTAATATGACCAAAAACACCACAATGATGGCAAATAAGTGCAAAATATCATGCAATGCACAAGCTCTTCTCAATTTTCTATAGTTAGGACGTTTGTGACTAGAAATATCACAATGTTAACGAACTGGGTTTAACTTAGCCTTACTTACCTCACAATGTGGAATAGTAATTTTGCTTTTTTGATTTTTTCACTTTGCATTGGTTTGTGTCGAGGGACCAACTTCTACCTTTTTTGAGCCTATTACTTTTGTTTTGACAATTTGCACAGAAATAGATGCAATCGTCTTTTGAGTCAACTGATTGACCTTATATTTTTCTTTTAGAGAGTTATTTTACGAGGCTCTAGTAAATTTAAATCATGTCCTATTTATCACTATTTTTTTTGTTTTTCAAGCATTTCTTCCAAAACAAGTGTACTTGTATTTCATTTCTTGAAAGTAGCTTGAATACTCAATAAATTATTTTCAAGTTTAACCAATTTTAATTCAAGCACTTTCTTGGAATTAAAACAAGCACCTGTTAAAGAATATCTATCCTGATTTTTTTAATTTGACTCAAATCAGACATGCTATTTCTCTCTTTTTCACACCAGGTAAGTTTTTCACACAAAATCTCCTTATTTGACTTTAATCTCCAATAAGAGCATAAGTTTCAGTTAGTTTTTACTTGACTTTTTTTTCACACAATTTGAGTTTGTTGACCAGTTTGACATATTCTGATTGGTTAACATGTAACTCTCACTGTAAAACTTGTTGAAAAGTTTCAGTTTCTTCACTACTATTAACACTTCTCCCTCATTTTTCCAAAGTCACTGACAAATGTTTGTATCATACGACTTGGTGTCACTGTCTTAAACAAAAGCAACAAAAGTAATAGCATTATCATCGCCATCATTGAAATTATTCTCGTCACTCATGTCATTGTCACTCGCATCATTCCACGTAACAGTAAACCTTTTTTGCTTCCTTTTAAGAGTATTCAAACATTCTTGAGTAATATGTTCATATCTTTTACATTATTAACATTAAACACATAGGGTCAACCCTCCAACCCTTTGTTATCAAATTTGGACATATTTATGAAGTTATCTTAAAATTATGTAAAATAAATAAATAAATAAATAAATTATACCAACTTATTTTTATCTTAAATTTTTTTTACTTAGTCTTTTGACTTAACATCATTTTAAGCAAAATATTTTGACTTGTTGCCTTTTGGATTTGAAATTATCCCTAAAATTCACTAAACGAATTTTTTGCTTATTTAACTTAAAATAACTTTAAACAAAAAGTTAAACTTAAAATTAAATCGCCAAACGAGGCCATGTCTCAAAAATATTTTTTATTTCTATCTCAATTTACGAAAAGCATTTGAATCATATATTGATATTTTCGTTCCAAAAATTTCACAAAATTTAATTACTTTCAGTAGATTAAGAGAAATTTTAAAAAAATACATGTCATTGATATCATTTGCACTTCTTTCAAAATATGGTGGTAGAACAAGATAATTGGCCTCCTTTGGCAATTAGAAATAAAAACAAGATGAATAAGAACAAGAAAATAAATTTATTGAAGGGAAAGGAAGCCAAAGCTTAAAAACCAGTTTGATTGTTGTGGTCTGGACCTTCTTTGCTGTTGGCCTTCATTTTTATAGACATATTCTACTACTATTTAGGAATTGAACCCTCCTAATCTCCATTATTTGCTAAACATCTAACAACTCCATTAAACATGGGGGTAATTTTTTAAATATCTAATTGTCTCGTATATAATTATCAAGAAGAAATTTAGATATTTAAAAAATTACCCCCATATTTTATGTCTCGTGTCACTTTAAGTGATTAATAGATTTTTCTTATCTTATTGGAAAATTAAAAATAAAATAAAAAATAAAAAACTTAGATATTTAGAAAATTACCCCCTTGTTTTATGCCTCGTGTCTCTCAAATTGGTTAGTGGATTTTTTTTATCTTATTAGGAAAAAATTTAGATAATTAGAAAATTACCCCCTTGTTTTATGCTTAGTGTCTCTTGAAGTGGTTAGTGGATTTTTTTTTTTATCTTAATAGAAAAAATTTTAGATACTAAGAAAATTACCCCCTTGTTTTATGCTTAGTGCCTCTTGAAGTGGTTAATGGATTTTTTTTTAGAAAATTTAGGGTTAAGTACTCTTTTTAGTAGTAAAATTAGGTTTAGTCTCATTCAATCTTTTTTATTAAGATTAAACTTATCTCAATTTTAATTTTTTGAAATACCCTTAAATCATATCTTTATAAAAACAATTTGATCAAATTCCTTCCTTAGCGAAAATCAAAAATTCTGTCCCATAAATCTCTCCAAAATCTCTCTCAAAGATTTTTCTAAAAATCTCACTCCAAAATTTCGCGCCATAATCACCACAACCCTAACTCTATTACCGTCTTCATCTTCCGTCGTCATCATAATCATCATCGACGTCGCAAAAATATAACATTAAATTATGAGATGTATTCTGAAAATTGCACTGTTGTTTCAACATATCACTTTTGGTACAACTGATAAACTTATCAGTAGAATACAGACAGGAATGTGCACTATTATTTGAACGGATAAATTTATTAATTGAATATGTATTCTGAAAATAGAATTGTTTGAACAATTGATAAATGTATCAGTATAATACAGATTTAAAAAAGTGTACTATTATGTAAAATGATAACTTTATCGATTGAATATGTATTCTGAAAATTGCACTATTGAAATAACTAATAAATATATCATTTATTGTCCGAATCTATAACTTGCACTGTTGTTGCAACTAATGCATTTATCTTTTAAGTTCAAATTATGAAATTTTGTAGGACTGCTAAAAGTATCAAATCAACTACCAAGCATATGAAACATAAACTTATTAGGTACTCTGATAAATGTATCAGAAATATTTGGATTCAAAAACTTTCACATTTGTTATAACTACATTGAATACATGAAGTCACAAAAATATAAAACGTTATAAAAAAGAACAAATATGAACTACCTTCAAAACATAGAAACTGAATCACTCGAGAAAAATTAATTTTATATCTACAAATTAAAAAAAACAGTTGAAAAAAAATAATTAATTTTATATTCACAAATTGACAATTTTATATTTTTAAAACAAAAAAATCAAAATCAAAATCAAAACAATTCAATCTAACAACAACATATACATATCAGTAAAAATTTGGAGAGCCTTCTAATTTTAAACGTGAATAATACTTTGACCATAACGAAATAACAATAAACAAATTAAAAAATGAGTTGAAATCTATTCAAACTAGGAAAATTAGTTGATTTTCAATTTCCAACTAAATCGTTTGTCACTTTCGAATTTTAATGAATTTTAACGAATTTTGATGTCTGCGTCCAAAAATATTCTCTAAACATGAAAATGTGTCTACCTAATTAATTTACAAGATATTGTGCAAATCAAGATTTATGAAATTAATACCTAAAATCATGGGAAGTATAATATTTTTCATAAATAAAATGATAAATCAAAATGATTCTGTAATTAATGTGCATCCTAGAATCAACCGGTTTTTATATAGGATAATACATCCTATAATCAAGACATTTAAAATGAAAATGAGGTACCAGTTGCTAAAGGACATGTTTAACCAAAAAATTATAAAATTTGAATAAAAAGACTAAACTTAATACAAAAAAAATAAGACTAAAATTCTTACATACTTTTAAAATAGGACTAAAAATTAATTAACTCTTTTTTTATCTTATTAAAAAAAAGTAACTATTTAAAAAATTACCACCATGTTTTATGCCTCGTGTCTCTTGAAATAATTAGTGGATCTTTTTTATCCTCTTGCATGTCGCCACATGTATCAAATTATAATTCCCCATTAACCATGTCTACCATGGTAGCACCTCCTGTCATTGTTGATTCTCTTGAAAGATCTAAATAGTGCACATTAGTTGATATGGTTGAATTTTATTTTAAATTTAAGATTGAATTAATTTTAATTATTTTAAATTTTTTGAACTCAAAATCAACTCAATTATTAATAGAATCAAATCAAATCAAATCAATAAAAAATGAGTTGATTCGGTTTAAAACCACAATTTCATAAATTTTAAAAATTAGTTTACACGTATAAAAAAATTGCTATGTATAAATTTTAAAAGTTTAAAATAAATATCAAATAAAAGTTAACACTCGTACAGTATAATAAAAGCATTAAAAAAAATTTAAAATAATTATTTTACAATTTATTTAGTAAAATAAATGACAAATCTAATAAAAAATTAACATATGAAAAATAAATAACAATTAATAGTAATTATTTAATCTAATAAATTTTTTCTAATTTGTAAAGTTAAAAAAATTTTAATTATTCTATATGAATCTCACAATAATTATATATGTAATCAAATAATTAATATTTTTTATTT
>JAOTRH010050422.1:0-19393 GCA_034768845.1 Heliamphora exappendiculata
GAACCACTATAAATTCCTGGTGTCTGGTTCTATTTCTCTATCCCTCATCTTTTAATATTTGCATTGATTATATACTTACATACCCTACCTTATTGCAATATTAAAAGATTTCTAAAAAAGTTTTAAATACTTTATTTCTTGAAAAGACCCAATTCACCCTCCCTCTTGGGTTGCCTAGATCTAACAGTTGTCTAGGTTCTGCCGGTACCAATTCTCGAAAGATCGTAGCCCACACTACGTTCGGGAATCGCATCGAGAATACAGTAAAAGGTCTAACCGGAGCTTCAACTCGGGAATCAAAATTCGTAGTTGAAGAATCGACCACAAGGTATTCTGTGAGACCCAAAACCTTGTTCTTTTATGGTATTTATATATTTGACATGTTTCTTCAATATATAAATAGCCTTGATGCATGAGTTATGCTTTAAAGTTGTAGAACAGCATATATAAATGTGTTATACACTTTTCAGGATTTGGTAGAGGCTTGTTTGGCTTGTGTTTTGACCAGAAATCTTGTTTTAGCATAAAAAACACACTGCCCAGCAGTTCAGTCGACTGGAGGGCTTGGTCCAGTCGACTGAACCAAAAATTTTGGGTTCGGTAGACTGAACTTGGAGGTTCGGTCGACTGAATAGTGTATTTTTCTATTTTCTATAAATATCCCAGTGGTGGAGTTTTTGGAGAAAAACTTTTCTTAACAACTAAGTTTCTTCTTTTCTCTGCCCTCTCTCTAGCTTTGAGGGCCTGGGGCTTGGTTTTGTGTTTGATCTTTTGTGGATCCTTGCTATCGGGGCTGAGGGGTTCGCATCCATCCTGTCTAATTCTCTTTCTGACGCGGTTCAGTTTTGAGACGTCGAGTTCTTGACTCTCCGAGGTAAGATTCTAGGCTCTACTGCTGTATAAGGGTGATATATGTAATTATATGTGTTTTCACCAGGTAAAAAATACATAAAATGTAATTTTCATGTGTAAACCTTGATTTTTGGGTAAAAGTGGATTTTTATGCCTTTTCTTAGTTGTATACATGTTTTGGGTACGTGGTATCCGTAGTTTTCAAAAGAAGGCTTGAAAATGAGGTGTTGTGAGAAAATGGTGAAAAACGTCTTTTTTGAAGGTTTGGAGCTAACCTACGGGGTTGAGTCTTACCCTTTTAAACGTTTTGTTGAAAATGGTTTAGATCTCTATTTTGATGGATTGGATCTCTTTTATACATGTGTTGTATAAACTGTTTTGTGGGTTTTCATAGTTGAGTTACGGTTGGGTTTTAAATATTTTCTATAGATGTGCTGTGACAGTGGGTTTGGTTGAGTTGGGCTTCCATTGCTCCTCGGTATAAGTTTGAAAACGTGCGCAGCATAGGTGCTCTATACCTTCGGGTTAGTCCCCGTGAATTGAGTGTGTGTGGGTGCTTTGTACTCTCGGGCTCAGGTCCCATAAATTAAGCAGTAAGTGCTCTGTACCATTGGTTATCTCTTGTAAATTGAGCAGTTCGGGTGCCTCTGTTAATGGCATCGTTGTCGTAACTCCGTATAGAACTTATCATCACTAAGCCTGTGGGTCTAGGGTAATGGACGAGAGCCTATAGTTGTTACATTTATCGGTGTGGCAGAGTCGGTACATAGGATTACACTTGATCTTTTCTCCTCGGCTGTGTAGCCTAAGTGGAGCTTACTATTTATTTACAGCTTTCCCTTAACTGTGGCAAGATATTTGTTAGGATGATATGCATAGTTTAAAGGATGGAAATATGGAGTTTTATGAGATAAAACCTTTTTGAGACTCGTGTTAATTTGATGAAAAACTTATGATTTTGGAAGGAAAATCTTTTTGGCTCATGTGGTTAGGCCCGTATGCTTATGATTGCATAGCCTGCTTTACAGTTTTACTGTCTATTTTGTATTGGGCTTCGACTCACAGTGTGGGATTTTGCTGTAAACCTTTTCAGGTGAGCATGAGGAGTTAACCTAGATTCCTGTGGTGTCGGAAGACTAGTTGTAGTTTTCTATTTTGGACATATACTTATGCATGTGGTGCCTGTTTCAGAAGGCTGGTTTTTTACGCCTTAAGGCGATATACTTATTCATGTATGAGATTGCATGTTTACTGTTTATGAGAGTTGAACTGTGGAAATTTTCATCCAAATGATGTTTATTTTTGAGTTGATGGTTTTCCAACTACAAATCTTATTTTCTCAAACGGCAATTTTGGTGGGCTTTCGCGTGATCCTAGTGTTTGGGGCGTGACAACTTGGTATCACAGCTCTGATTTCGAATATCTATAAGCCATGGGAAAGAGGATACATCACCTTGTGAGGATGAATGTGTGCTTGATTGCATGTGTTCATAAGTTTTCTAACATAAGCATGACAGCCTGTTTACCATGATGGTTGTGTATACGTGGGTATGGAGGTTGGTCCTTAGGATTGATTAATCTTACTTTCTAGCATTTGGATTAACAAACTTGGGAGCCATGTTAGAGACGCATTTTGCGGACGTGATTTCTAGTAAGGAATCTAATTAGGTTATCCAAATGGACGAGTCATTCTTGTTGGTTCTTCTCAGTATGTGAGATGTGATGACATGATCTAAGTGGCTATGTGTTAGCATGCTTATGTGTGATATGTCTTTTACGTTAGTCATAACATGTTGTATGGATGCTTTCCCTGTTATGTTGCTTTCGTGTAGAATTATATCCACGCGGGGAGGACGAGGCCGTGGTTTTGGCCGAATGGACGTTCTAGTCCCAGATATCGGGGATGCTAATGCACCCCAAGGACCTGTTGACGGAGATCTGATGCGTGAGATGGTAGGCTCCATCCTGTAGCTGGCTGAGGCCTCTAGGGGAGAGAGAGTATACCTGAGCTGATGACGACGGTCGCGATGCGTGAGTTTCGCCATCTGGACCCTCCTACCTTTTCTGGGAATCCCAACCCCACGGTGGCCACTGAATGGTTGGAACTGGTTACCAGGATTCTGGATACGCTTCAGATTGAGGAGGATGAACTGCGAGTTTCTTTTGCTGCTTTCCAGCTGAGGGGGAGTGCTCACGTGTGGTGGAAGTTTACCAAGACCACAGTGGGAAGCACCTGGGATGTATTCACGAAGGTATTTTTAGAGAAATACTTTCCAACGACTTTAAGGGATCGCTACAAAGAGGACTTTCTTTTCCTGACTCAGGGGACGATGTTAGTGGTTGAGTATGAGGCTGAGTTCACTAGCTTGTCCCGATTTGCAGAGGAGATCGTACTTACTGATGAGTTCTGTGCGAAGTGGTTCGAGAGGGGTTTGAGGCCTGCTACCCGAGACATAGTGGCAGCATTTCAGACACATGTCATTATAGAGTTGGTACAGATGGCCGTGAAAGTGGAAGATACTCTGAATGAGACGCGCAGAGATAGGGACTGTAAGAGTTAGTAGGGCGGGGGACGTGCTCAGTACCAGGGACGCAGGTAGAACAAGCGTCAACGGACGTTTGCTCTGAGTTATCATCCGATGGGGTCGTATCCGCCACAGTCTTCTACACCCAGGACTCTCGTAGCTTCAATGGAAAGGTCAGAGCAGAGGGAGCTTCTTTGTCACAGATGCCAGCGGCTAGGGCATCGTGCCGTAGAATGCCAAAGTCCAGCACCTGTTCAGGCACAACCGCAGTTGCAGGCACAGGGGAGGGGGCCAGTGATATGTTTTGAGTGCGGCCAGTCTGGGCACATCCGGAGGGATTGCCTCAGAGGAGGGAGTATGTAGAGTACAGCTCGAGCACCTGTTACTCCATCTGCCCAGGGACGCCAGCCATCTAGATTCGTAGAATGGGGCGCATCAGCACAGTCAGGAAAATAGTCGACAATACAGGGCCACAGTGGACAAGCCAGAGCTTATGTTCTTGCAAGTCTTAGTTCATTCAGAGCACCGGTCGTACCCAATGCTGCTGCTACCACCTCCATGATCAGAGGTACTTTTATAGTCTATAGGTCATGGGCCTGTGTTCTTATCGACACCGGAGCATCACATTCATTTATATCATCTGCTTTTGCATCTACTTTGGGGTTGGAAATGAACTAGTTGGGTAGTACTTTGAGCGTGGAGACCCCAGTCAGTGGGAGTGTGACGTTGAGTCTTGCTTGTAGATCCTGCGTGTTGGAGGTCGCCGGTCGTTATTTAGAGTTTGACTTTGTTATTCTAGACATGACCGCATTTGATGTCATCCTAGGGATGGATTGGCTTACCACCTATCTTGCCTTCATTGATTGTGATCGATGGAGGGTAACGATTTGCACACCAACGGGAGATTGCTTTTGTTTTGTGGGTGACCGGGATGAGGGTTTGATGTCTTTGCCCAGTGCTCTGCGAAACCAGTGCAACCTAGGTTTCCTCTTTTCAGCCCTTATATTGGATGAGGTAGTTGGAGTTCGAGGAGAGTTACCTCCGGTGGTTTGTGACTACTCATATGCATTTCCTGACGATCTGTTTAAGTTGCCACTGAGCCATGAGGTAGAGTTCTCTATTGATCTAGTCCCCGGAGCTGCTCCCATAGCTATATCGTCCTATCATTTTTCCCCCGCTGAGTTGCATGAACTCAAGGTACAGCTTCAAGAGTTGCTAGACAGAGGGTTTATACGCTCGAGTACTTCGTCGTGGGGAGCTCCTACTCTTTTTACTAAGAAGAAGGATGGATCCTTACGATTGTGTATCGACTACCGAAAGCTAAATTAGGTGATAGTGAAGAACAAGTATCTAATGCCGAGGATAGATGATTTGTTTGATCAGCTGAAGGGTTCGGGCAGCTTCTCAAAGATTGACTTGAGGTCAGGATATCACCAGTTGAGGATTAGGGGCAGGAACATAGTGAAGACCATTTTTTGAACTCGCTATGGTCACTACGAGATTCTGGTTATGCCGTTCGGTCTGACAAACGCTCATGCTACGTTCATGAGTTTGATGAATCGGATCTTTCATCCTTATCTGGATATTTTTGTGGTGGTATTTGTGGATGATATTCTGATATATTCACCCACTAGGGAGGCACACGAGGATCACCTGCGAATCGTGCTACAGACTTTGACTAGTGCGCCAGTATTGATCATTCCAGAGAGAGGCTTGGGGTATACAGTGTACTGTGATGCATCACATGATGGTCTTGGATGTGTTCTAATGCAGGGGGATAAGGTTGTAGCCTATGGTTCTCGACAGTTGAAGATGCACGAGAATAACTACCCGACACACGATCTGGAGTTGGCAACCGTGGTCTTTGCCTTGAAGACATGGCGTCATTATCTTTATGGTGAGCACTTTGAAATTTTTTTCGATCATTAGAGTGTGAAATACTTATTTTCGCAGAAGGACCTGAACTTGCACCAACAACCATGGATGGAGTTGTTAGAGAATTACGACTTTGATTTGCAGTATCATCCAGGGAAGGCCAATGTTGTGGCTTACGCGCTCAGTAGGAGATCTCATGGGTCATTAGCTTCTGTGGCTATACGTGAGTGGGACATGCTTGGAGTGGTTGGAGAGTTTGATTTGTGTCTTGGGGAGATAGTGATGGGTGCCACCATGTTTTCAGTAGTTACTTGACCAGCGTTGATAGCACATGTGCTAGAGGTCCAACAGACGGACTAAGAGGCTCAGATGATACGAGATCGTGTTGCTAGTCGAGAGGATACAACGGGCAGGATTGTGGGTTCAGATCAGAGTCTGATGTTGGCCTGGAGGTTGTTTGTGCCAGAGTCATGCTGAGTTGATCTACTATGTGAGTGTCATCATTTTTGCCTTGTAGTGCATCCTGGAGGCACGAAGATGTATCATGACCTACGTCGTCAGTTCTATTGGACGGAAATGAAGAGAGACGTGATCCAGTTTGTTTCTCGGTGCCTTACCTGTCAGAAGGTGAAGGCAGAACACCAGAGACCGGCAGGATTACTACAGTCGTTGCCTATATCATAGTGGAAGTGGGAGCATGTGTGGTGTTGGGATTTAGGGGTCAAAAATAAGGAAAGTTAAAGATGTTTTGGAATATATTTTAAACATCTTGAAAACCAAATATTGAAAACACCTTTTATTAAAAATAGAGTCGCCAATTAGTTTTTTAGAAAAACTAAGAAAAACAAAATTAGCTACTGATCTTTAAAATATTAACAAGAGAAAGAGAATTCAGGGGCTAAGGTAAAATTGGGAAAGGTGTTAGACACCCTGTTAGCCCAATCGTAAGGTTAACCTCTACTAATCATAATTGGTTCTTTAATATGATTTCTCAAATGAATGCAAATAAAAAAAATAGGGGTGAAGAGAGAACATTCAAAATCAAATATAAAAATTACATAAAATTTGTACATAACACTCTAAAATAAATAAGTGTCAAAAGAAGAATCATAAATCTTATGGCATGTAATTTCTATCTAAATGATACATGAAATATATCCACATGCAATATTGTTTAAACAACCTAAACTAACATGATTTGGTTAAAAGAACAAACATGCTAAGTTACTAAAATTATCTAAACATGAATTTGCTATAAACATAAGCTAAACTATTTTAAATATAATACTAAACTAACATACATAAATTATCAAAAGCATAGCCAAAACAAAAGCATGTGAAATTCCTACATTAAAAAGATAACTTACTAACAAAGAAATTTAAAATAAGGGTTTTATAACACCAAAAAAAAAAGATTTAATTATGCTAAAATAAAAAAGTTAGAAAAATACTACTTAACTATTTACATTTTATGCTTTAAAAGAGACAAAAGAAAATAAAAGAAACGGAAGAAAATTATATTACCATTTAAAAGTGCAAATTAACTTAAAAGTATTTTTTTAAATTTTGAATTTACCAAGAATAAAAAAAATTAAAAAAATGTGTTGAGAAAAGAAAATGAAGCTATAGAAAAAGGGAAAAAAATGGAGCTTTTATAAGAAAAATAAATAGTACATTACAAAAAAAAGAAGAGAAAAGACATGTTAACATTAAAGATTAACTAAAGTTAAAAGAAAAAGAAGCACTAAGTTAAACATTGTAAGGAAGTAAATAAATAAAATACTGGGAAAAAGAATGTATATTATTATTGGAAGCAAAGAAAAAGAAATAGAAAATAAAAGCTTTATAAAATAAATATTAAACTAGAAAGAAAATAAAATAGGCCATTAAATTAATGTTATAAGAAAAGAAAATAGAAATGAAATAAAGTGATAGTAAAAGAAATTAAACTAACTAAAAAAATGAAAATAAATGCTAGAATATTAAATTAATATAAAAAAAGAAAAGAAAAGCGAAGAAATGAAATACTATAATAAAATGAGTGTAATACTGACAATTACAACCATTTTTATGTAAGTACTTATATCATAACAATAACGACATTATTTAGTCGTATCGTTAAATCATGTTAGCACTAATTTGATGAATTAATTAAAAAAAAAGATAATGTGCTTAGTGTAAAAGTGTAAACTAAGAAATTAAAACAACTAAATTAAATGAAGTAATGTAAATGATGAACAAGATTAACTATATAAATAAAAAAGAATACATGAATTGAGGTTAAATATAAACCGATCACCCCAAAAGAGAGAAAATAGGGTTAGAAAGATCGGGGATCCAAGCGAGGTACCTGGATTGTTTAAGAATCCTTAAATTGGGGGGAATGTGTTTCGATGTGTCAATCCTCGAGTGGTGATCCAAGCAAAGCTCCAATGTAGGCATCGGAGGTTTGGGACTCGATATCTTGGCAGGATTTCGGCGTCGGGGGTCAGAATAGCTCGACAACTTGGCAAAGCTTCTCTCACTAACCTCACACTCAAATTCTCTGTCCTTTAAAATGTACCAGAGGTACGGTATTTATAGAGTTCTTCTACCAATGAGATGCTGCCACGTTCTAAGGCATGCCAGGCCATTTGGAGTTAGCGGCCGCCACAATGTGAGTTGGCGGTCGCCATGTTGAAAAAGTCTCCACAAGATTCTATTAGCAGTCGCCACAATGAACATGGTGGTCGCCACTTTTGGCAATGACTTGGATAACAAGTTATCGATGGTTTGATACAACTTAATTGGTTTTTAAGGTTTCTGTTGATTTTTGATGGTCAGGTTCAATTACCGAGCTTGGATCACTTTCCGATGATCGAACTGAGACACCATTCTAACTGTTTTCATCATCGGATTTACCTAAAATTGGGTGGGGTCAAATTGGGGTGTCTACAGTTGCTCCTCTTTTATATGACTTGTATAGTAACGCGTGATACAAGTTATATCGAAGATCCAGAGACAACAGCCATTTGATCGAGCCGTCAATCATAGGCTACAAGCACACAATCATGCATATGATGTTGGTCGTACTCGAACTTTCATCGAGTTGCCTACGTACCTCTTTTTTCTATGGATCAGACACTGGGACAAAATGCAAAGATGCAAAACGTAACATGATATAGATGTTAACAACATGCAAATGCTGGTATAATGCAAGCATATCCTAAAAATCGAGTTAAGATCTAAAGGGAAGCACAAAAATCGAGTTAAGATCTAAGAACTCGGTTGGGGATAAAATAATTAAAAGGATCGAGTTAAGATTCAAGAAATTATCTTAACCGGGAACACAATTGATCCGTCGAGTTAAGACCTCACAATTTCGAGATGGAAGCAGGATAAAAATAATTAAAAGCCAAATTTATGACTTAAATTTAGATTTATGGGAAGAAAACTGCGAATTAATAGATCGAGTTAAGACCTGAAAATTCGAAACAAGTCGTGAGATAAAAATAATCAAAAGCCTAGTTACGACTTAAAATTAAATTTATTGGGAAGGATAATCACGAATTGATAGGTTGAGTTAAGACCTAAAAGCTTAGAACGATGTGTGAGATAAAAATAATCAAAAGCATAGTTACGATTTAAAATTAAATTTATCGGAGTGGAATAATCACAAATATTCTAAAAAACACCTAAGATTTTTATTTTGAAAGAATACACAAGATAAAGAATTTAGAGAAATAAACACCCAAGATTTTTATTATTTTTTAAAAAAAAAATTTAAAAAAATTATTTATTATTTTATTATTATTTTTAACTAACAAAAATAAATTACATAAAGCAAAATCACCAAATGCTAAAAGAACATAACAAAATAACAAAACTTCCAAACAACCCCTTAGAAACCCTAAACGCAATAATAACGCTCTGACATAGCGGTCGCCAAGATGGAAGTGACGTGACATTTGACAACCTGGCGGTCGCCAAGGTGAAATCCCTCTGATATGGCGGTCGCCCACTTAAAACCCTTACAACATGGCGGTCGCCATGTGTTCCCTCACTAACCTGGCGGTCGCCATAATAGAAAATGGCGGCCGCCAACTCTAAATGCGGATAAGGATCTTTGAGGCGTGCGGGGTGGGCTCATTCGTGCATACCCTATCTCTCTCTCTCTCTCTCTAACCTCCCTACACTCTCAAACTTTCTCTCGCTCTTTCTTGCTTCCAAACTCTCTCTTTCTTTCTTCTTGCTCCTACTTGTTATCACACGATGTTTACTCTACTCTTCGTGATTCCGTTCCTTTTCATGGCGGGCTTAGGCCAGGGAGATGATGACTTGGGGGCGCGTTAGGACCCTTCTGCTGCTGGGAGCTCCTCCATGGGGATTCTCGGGGGTACGTCTACTAGTCAGCCCACCGGTGGGGTCACCGCTACGCAGCCTAGCACTGGAATGGATGCTCTCCTGCTTGAGGCAGAGCGTGCCTCTCGCCAAGCAGCCGAGGAGGAGACACGAGCAGCTACTGAGGCACAGGCGGCTGCAGATGCTGCTGCTGAGGCTGCGGTAGCCTACTTCCTAGATCTAAACGCTAGAGAGGGTCATCTAGCACCTTTTGACCCAGATACCTATGATCCGGTCCCTCATCGCATAGTATATCGCAGGATGAGACGCAATGAGCCTCCTACCGATTCAGCCGTCGTCGACGTCCTTTTGCGGGAGTCTAACCACCATATCTCTCGTCAGCGACCATCGGTAGGTTACCTATCCAAAGCATGTTTTTATGATATAACAAACATAGACGCATATCTAGAATTCCCTATATGATATGATGATTTGATTGATGATGATGACTGCTGTGATGATTTGTGTATGATTTTTGAGATTTGGATATGCAAAACTTAGCTTTAGCTACCTATGCAATGGAGTTTAAAATAGTAGGGAAACTAGCATTTGAATAAACAATAAAATAGGTAATTTATTTTATCACGAAAAATAAAAAGTTTGAACAAAATTTTATTTTATTTTTTTAGGAAAAACCTAAAACTAAGGGATTTTTTTTTCACAAACTTTAGAAATTTGAGGGGTATTTTTATTTTATTTTATTTTTATTATTTTTTTTAGGAAAATCTAAGAAATTAGGAAAAAGCCTTTTTAAAATTTTAAGGAAAATTTTTAGAAAAATCTTAGAAAATTAAGAAATATTTCTAGAAAAACCTAGAAAATTAAGGAAAATTCTAGAAAATTTTGAAAAAGTTTTAGAAAAATCCTAGAAAATTGAGAGAATTTTTAAAAAAATCCTAGAAAATTTTGAAAAAATTTTAGAAAAATCCTAGAAAATTGAAAGAATTTTTAGAAAAATCCTAGAAATTTGAGAAAAATTTTCTTTAAAAAAATCCTAAAAAATTGAGAGATTTTTTTTTTAAAAATCCTATAAATTAAGAAACAATTTAAAGATAATTCTAGAAATTTTAAAAAAATCCTAGAAAATGAGAAACAATTTTAAGATAAATCTAGAAATTTTAAGAAAATCCTAAAAAATTAAAAACAAATTGGATCAAAAGGGGCAAAATACCAACATTAAAGGGGAGATTTTCTTTGCCCCTTTTATTATTATTATTTTTATTTATTTATTTATTTTTATTTTAATACGAAAAGATAGAGATCTACCTGGCATACCACGAACCTAGAGATTTACCTAGTTTATCTGGGCTTAAAAGAACCGAAGGATTGTTACATACACACGAACCTAGAGTTAGGGTGCCTAGTTTTCTAGGGCTTCAAAGAACCGAAGGATCGTCACATACACACGAACCTAGTGTTAGGGTGCCTACTTTTCTAGGGCTTGAGAGAACCGAAGGGTCGTCACATACACACGAACCTAGGGTTAGGGTGCCTAATTTTCTAGGGCTTAAGAAAACTGAATGGTCGTCACATACACACAAACCTAGGGTTAGGGTGCCTAGTTTTCTAGGGCTTGAAAGAACCGAAGGGTCGTCACATACACACGAACCTAGGGTTTTGCTTTCAGATATTTTTTTGCACTTCGCTTGCTCGATCTGTTCTTTATATATTCTCTATTTGTCTTCTTCTTCTCAGGCTGGTCACTACGTTAGGGGCTTCGGAGGTTCTGCCTCCGGGGAGGTGTTGGAGTGGTATGATGCCCTCCTTGCTATTAGCTGGGCCATTATTGATGCCTCCAGCTTTGCTCGATTCATACCCCTGTTGGGTAGGACGAGCAATGACCGGGTCTGGCTGACGGACCTGGCTGAGCGGTGGTGGGATACCACCAACACTTTCTATTTCACCACCTTCGAGGCTACTCTAACGCCTCTAGATTTTGCTCTGATCACCAGCATCCGGGTGGGTGGCGCGCCTATTCCATTTGATCCATCCATAGCTCGGTCTGCCGACGCGCTGCTATATTTCCTCAGAGCCATCCCTGCACAGATAGACAAAGACCAGGTTCGATACACCTGGTTCTTCGAGCGCTTCCGTCACTTCCACTGCTTTGAGCCCCTCCACTATGAGTGGGTCGCCCGGGGCATTTTGATGTATATGTTTGGCACCTCCTTGTTTTCGAACAAGGAGAATACCATTCATCTGCATTACCTCGGCGCCCTTGCTCGTTTAGACCGGGTTGCTTCATTCGACTAGGGAGGAGCTGCTCTTGCCACCCTCTATCGATTCATGCAGACACTGACCCGGTTCCCCCAAGAGCTTAGCATCGGGGGATACTAGATGGTCTGGGAGGTATGATTTAGTTTCTGCATTTTCCATTCATTTCCATTATTTTGTTATCCATTATTTGCTGGTTAACACCTTTTTCTTTGCAGCTGTGGACTTACGAGTTGCTCAGGCTTCATGTCCTTGCGAACTTTGCAGCAGACCCTCTGGTTATTCCCCGAGCAGCCTGATGGTCCCAAGGGCTAAAGGGGAAGAAGGCCAGGGGGAAGGACATTGACCACTTTTGAGTCTCCTTGGACCGGCTAACTCTCGAGCATGTATCATTTTTACTGTTTTCTACGATGTTCTCTGTACTGTACACTTTTATTCTGCACACTGATCACTGTATTTTGTATACTGGCTATCATACCATATTGTATTCACTGCTTACTATTTTTTATTTGCACTATTCTTTGAATTACTATAGGTTCACTGGGATGTCTGGCGAGGAGTGGAGGATCGGGTCGGCGCAGATCTGATGCACAGCCAGGATCTCACCTCGAGGCGGGTCCTTCTGGAGGGCCCATTCGGTAGGCTGTACTATCTTGGTGAGTGAGTGGTTCGCAAGTCGCTTGGCCTTGATCACTTTCGGATACCGGTGGTTCCTCTAGCCTGCATGCGCCGGACTGATCATCTAAGTCATGTCGACTTGCTGCTAGAAATGGTGGGGACCCCGGTTTCGGAGCTATTAGTAGCAGAAGGGGACTACACAGCCTGGGCCCAGGAACACCTGATGGGTCCCTTAGGTCCTGGCCCGGTTGCCCCTGGCGGTAGGAGGAGAGGACGAGTACCAGAGGTAGCTGACGCCAGTACTGCTGCAGCTGCTGACGCTCGTCCTACTTCTACTGGTCCTGCTATTGCTGGTCCTGCTGCTGGTGGGGCTAGGGTTGGGAGTGTCGTGAAACCCTGGATCGTATCTTCCTTCGTTGATGGGTATCCTTTCGATATTCCCATCCCGGTTCCTCTAGCGCTGGAGTTCCAGCCAGTACATGCTCAGGTTCGTTCTTTTGCGTTACTTCCTTTTCGGTACTTCCTCTATTCAGCATGCTTAGTCTTTTATTCTTTTTAACAAGAGGATCAGGCTTGGCTGGATCATCTCATGCTGATAGTGAGTGGCATGCAGACTTTGATTCGTCAGCAGGATGCTGCTCTGCGTGCAGCTGGTGTTCCTTTCGTTCCCTAGCCGGTGAGTGTTTATCTTTTTGATCTCCTTATTTCTTTTAGATAATTCTCTTACCTTTTGTCTCTTTGGACAACCGCCTGCAGCTGCTGCTATTCCAGCCCCTGCTCCTGTCCCGGTTCCAGCCCCTGCTCGAGGCCGTGGATCTCGTGCCGCTTCTTCTAGTGCTCGTTCCAGAGGATCCTTCGAGGATGTCATCAGACGAGGCCGGTCCTTCCTCCCGCCGAGTCTGCCCGAGACATGGCTGAGAGAGAGAGCTCCCCCCTCCTTAGTTACATTTATTTATCTGACACATTTATTTTTATGGGCCTGGGTGCCCCCGTTTGATACATTTATTTGATCTATGGGCCTGCGTGCCCCAGCTTACTATTTATTGGGCCTAAGTGCCCAAGCTTACATTATATTACCTTTTATGCATCTTTGGGCCTTTGTGCCATTTTATTACTTGATATTCATCTACTGTGTGATTCTCTCTTATTTGCTGCTCAAATTGTTTTATATGTACATTTTACGCAAGCCACAGAAACTGCAAACTGAATACACCCGCTATATTTAAACATGGCGGCCACCACAATTAACACTGCGGTCGCTACTTCCAACATGGCGAATGCCACTTCTAACATGGCGATCGCCACCTCAAACATGGCAGTTGCCGTTTCCAACATGGCAGCCGCCTGGTCAAAATGATGATGTCACTGTACTATGCTTTTTCAAGTTGGCGGTCGCCAACTCCAAGGTGGCGGCCGCCACAATGAGTGTGCCTTTTGCCGAATTTTGGTTTCTCGCCTTTTCCTGCCTTATAAACACAGCCCTTTAGGCTCTCCTTTCTGTTGCTTACACTCATATGGCTACCCCACTTTCTTCATGGATTGAGGCATTCTCCCATATTGAACGTTTGAAATTTTTCCTTTTTGGTATCAACTCTTTGTTTCATCTAATGGCTGTAAAGACTGACGAACCATTGTTGAGAGCCACTGCCCAACTATGGGATCCTCAGTCTTACGTCTTTCGATTTGGCCTTGAAGAGCTATGCCCCACTGGGGAGGAGTTTGCTGCTATCTTGGACTTGACTTCGCAGAGCTCCACTGTAGTTCCCATTTTCTCCCTTTCGGCTCGGCAGCAGGTGATGCGACTTTGTGGTCTGTCTAGGATGGAAGCTTTTGTTCTAACCTCGGGTGATTGCCTTGACATTCCCTGGCTTATTGAGAGGTTCCATCCTACTGGTGACCTTAGCGACCTCAACTTTCAGCTACGACGTCGTTATTCCCTTTGTTTCTGTCTACTTGCCCAGTATCTTCTCATCCCCTCTGACGGGCGAGTTAGCTGCACACTGGTTGACGTTGCTGGTCAGATGTGGATGGGAAAGAACTTCATTCCTCTTATCTTAGCTGAAACACTGTTAGGTTAAGATGCTGTTTATCATGGTGAGACTACTACCTTTGCTGGTAGCCCTCTACTTCTTCAAGTAAACTCAAACCTTTCTCTTCACCTAGCTCTTTGTCATATTGTGAAGCTTTTCTCTCATTGTTCTAACTTTTGCTCCCCCCTACTGACAGATATAGTGCGGCATCTTTCTTGTACCGCCCCCGTTATCAGATATGCGACACTGAGGTAGCCTGGCGACAGTATCTTTCTTCTCTGGCTAGTTCAGATATTACCTGGCAGTGCCCTTGGTGCAGATTCCTGCCATGACTTTGACTACTATGGACCACCATGGTGTTTTGCTGGTCGGCCTGCGTCAGACTACCTTCTATTACCCCCATCAGATCATACGGCAGTTCGGTCGCTATCAGATCATATTTTCCAGTATTCGAGGTCGTCTGTTCTCATCCACTCTATGGGCCCCATTTCTATCATCATATCGGGGTGCTTCACCATCTTGCTCATTGATGGAGATGCATGAGTTGCAGTGTCCCAATCTTTCTACGGAATACAAGACATGGCTGATGCGGGATCGGGAGAAAAAAGATAAAGAAGAAGAAAAACAAGTAGCCAAAAGAAGGAGAACTTGAGGCCTCTTGCTTTGTTTCTAAAATTTCATAGCTTTCTTTTTTTTTGTAGAGTTTGGGACTTGCGTACCCTTCCTTTTATTGAAAAACTTTGTAATTCTGATATAAGTAATGACAAACTCTCACTTTATGTTTAAGATGGTTTAAATTTATCCAAAGTTTTAATGACTTTATTTATCAAAATTTAGAAATTAATTTGCATTGGTCTTATTTAGATTCTAAGATGGTTAAGAATGAAGAATGTGGTCGGACTTCTTAAGAGATGCTGCCTACGTATCCCAGAAAGATGGAATCAGGCCATAACGTAGTTTGGGCCCAATTTTCACTCGAGTATTGACACTCTCCTTTTGTGATGCCCTAACTTTTGCCAAGGTTGCTCTTTTGGGTTTTCGGCCTTGCGGGCTACCCTAACTTTTGCCTGAGTTTCCTTTTTTTGGTTTTCAACTCAGCGAGCTTCTATTTTATCTTTATTTTTACCTCAATGATAGTACTTTTTGAGCTGATTAAGATTAACTGGAGTGGAAAACACGTTGCCATCCAAATCCATGATAATGACTGCACCACCGGTCATGATGGTTTTGATCAAAAACAATCCAGACCAGTTTGGCTTGAACTTGCCCCTTGGGTCGAAGATGAGAACCCTGACTTCCTTAAGAACTAAATCCCCTTCTCTAAGATTCCAAGTCTTGACCTTTTTATTGAATGCCCGAGCTATCATCCTTTGATAACCATGTACATGAAACAGAGCCTGCAGCCTTCTTTCATCAAACAAGAGCAACTCTTCCATTTGGTTCCTCTGCCATTTTTCTTCTGGAATACTGGTCTCAGCCACTACTCTTAGTGAAGGAATTTCCACCTCAATGGGAAGCACAGCTTCCATCCCGTACACTAAAGAATATGGCGTAGTTCCGGTTGAAGTTCTGATCGATGGTCGGTATCCCCAGAGTGCAAATGGTAGATGTTCTGGCCAATCTTTATACGAGTTGATTGTTTTTTGTAAAATTTTCTTAATAGTCTTATTTGCCACCTCGATTGCTCCATTGGTCTGCGGCCGATATGGTGAGAACTTATGAGCCACTATCCGGTATTCCTCAAAAAGATCCAAGACCTCCCATTGGAAATGTGAGCCATTATCCGAGATGACCTCATGGGAAACTCCGTACCAGCAAATGATATTTTTCTTGATGAACTTAGCAACCTGGGAGGCTTTCAATACCGAGTAGGAAGCTACTTCCAACCACTTGATGAAATAGTCGATGGCCACTAAGATAAACTCATGTCCATTAGATGCCTTCGGTGTTACTCTGCTAATCTCGTCGATGCCCCACATTGAGAATGGTCATGGTGACGTCAGGTTGTACAGCTGAGACAGGGGAACGTGCATAAGGTTTGTGTGAATCTGGCATTTGTGGCACCTCCGCACGAACTGTATACAATTTGTCTCCATTGTCATCCAAAAGTATCCTTGTCGTATGATCTTCTTGGCTAACATATTTCCACTCATGTGTGGCCCATAGACTCCTACGTGGATCTCATTCATTAACTCTTGTCCTTCTTCAGTGTTAACACATAGCTTATTGAGTCCAGAATACCCTCGTTTGTACAGCCTTCCACCGCAAATGACAAACTGTGCCGATAATCTTCGTATCGCCCTTTTGTCCTTCTTGCTGGCAAACTTGGGATATTCTCCTTTCTCTACGAAATTCTGAATGTCAAAATACCATGGGAGTGCGTCAGTGCTTTCTTCAATAGCGGCTGTAATTTCATATGCTAGCTTTCTCTTTTGCTCAATTATCAAAGGTCTCATCCGAACTCTGGGTGATATGTCAATCATGGATGCTAGGGTGGCCAGTGCAACAGCGAACTTGTTCTGCAGTCTTGGTACATGGGTGAAGATCACCGATTCAAAGCATGGTATCAACTTTTTTAGTTCTTGATGATAGAGAATCTAGGTTAAGTCCCTAACTTTTCATTATCCTCTTGCTTGTGAAACTACCAGTGTTGAATCTCCAATGACTTCTAGCTTCCTTGCCCCTAATTCTAAGGCTGTCTCCAATCCAGCTAAACATGCTCCATACTCAGCTTGATTGTTGGTGACTTCAAAGTTGAGATTCAATGATAAAGGGACATGCGATTCGTCGAAAGTGACAAGGAGGACTCCTATTCCGTAGCCATATTGATTGGATACGCCATCAAAATATAGAGTCCATTTGTCATTCCCAACTTTCATTAACTGTTCGTCAGAAAACTAGAATTCTGTGTCTTCGCCTCCTTCAACTAGTTGGTCGGCTAGGAATTTCGCTACTGCTCTGCCCTAGATTGACTTTCGGTTGACATACTGAAGATCAAATTCAGATAACAAAAGCAACCATCGAGCCAACCTTCCTATTAGTGCTGGCTTTTCAAACAGATACTTCAACGGGTCCATCCAGGTGATGATATTCACTGTGAAGGACAACATGTAGTGCCTTAATTTTCAGGAGGCCCAAACCAAGGCCCAACATGTCTTCTCTAATGGTGTGTACCGTATTTCTGACCTGATCATCTTCTTGCTTAAATAGTAGCCAGCCTTGTCGATTCCAGTTTCTCCTTCTTGTGCCAGCATACATCCCATAGCTGAGTCAGTCACTGACAAGTAAAGGATCAGTGGCCTATCATGTTCGGGAGGAGCTAGAACATGTGGATTTTATAGGTACTATCGTACGGTTTCAAAGGCGTATTGGCATTTCTGATCCCACTCAAACTTGACTCCCTTCTTCAGCAGACGGAAGAGTGGCTTGTAGGTAGTTGTCAGTTTTGCGATGAATCGGCTGATAAACTGTATCTTACCCAAAAAGCCCCTGACTTCTCGCTCGGTCCTCGGAGATGGAATTTTCAAAATTGCTTTAATCTTTGAAGGGTCGACTTCGATACCCCGTTGAGTGATCATAAATCCAAGCATCTTTCCAACAGTAACTCCGAAGGCACATTTCTGTGGGTTGAGTTTCATCTTATACTTTCGAATCCTTTCAAAGAATCTTCGTAATGCTACAATGTGGCTATCCCGATCTTTTGATTTGACTGTCATATCATCCACGTACACCTCGACCTCCTTATGTATCATGTCATGCAGTAAAGTAGTGGTAGCCATTTGATAGGTTGCCTCTGCATTCTTCAAGCCAAATGGCATTACACAACAACAATAGGTGCCTCAGGGCGTGGTGAATGTAGTCTTTTCTCTGTCCTCAGGATCCATTAGAATCTGATTATATCCGGAGAAGCCATCTATAAATGACAATAAGGCATGCCCCGCTATACTATCTACCAAGACATCAATGTGTGGCAGTGAAAAATCGTCTTTCAAGCTGGCCTTGTTGAGATTCCAAAAATCCATGCAGACTCGGATACGACCATCCTTCTTTAAAACTGGCACTATATTGGCTACGCATTTTGAATTCTCAGTTACTATAAGGAATCGAGCATTGATCTGTTTGGCAACTTCTTCTTTGATCTTCAGAGCCAATTCTTGCCGAATTCGTCTTAACTCCTGTTTGGCCGATTTGGCATCGGGGTATAGAGGGATATGGTGCTGGACATTATCAGGATCAATTCCGAGCATATTCTCGTAGGACCATGCAAATACATCTTTGAATTCCTTTAATAAAGTTATTAGTTGCTCTTATTCGACTGAGGATAAAGAAGAACTAATTTGAACATTTTGCGGATTAGTTTCATTACCCAGATCTATTGACAAAGTTTCTTCAATTATTGGTTGGGCACGCATTTCTTCTTCTATTTTTATTAAAAAATTTATTTCTTCGAGGATATCCCTATCAATTTCAAAATCGTCAGAAAGCGTATGAAATAAATCGAATAAAGCAGAATAATCGAAAATCTTGTTCATTTCATTAAAAACAGAGGGAATTACAAACTCGATGGTAAAAGCCGGGAAAGGAGCACCAACAGATGTGCCCTCGATTACAGACTCTGACTCAAACTTAAACTCAGGATAGACAACCTGCGTATTACAAGACTCGAAGGTGTTGGGAATGTATACTGAAAAGTCATGCTTTTTATGTATTTTATTCTGGATCCCTAGCATATTAATAAAAAACAATTTGAGATGGCTTTTGCATTTATGATTTCGTATTTATATTTGTGATGTATGAATGCATAGTCCGTATATTCTGTTCAGTATTTGACTCGGTGTGTGCTGCACGGAAGATCGGGTCAAAGGTTCTGACAGATTATACAGGTAGGCTCACAATTGC